>VZRE01013906.1:10084-53215 GCA_013396775.1 Cephalopterus ornatus
AGCACACAACATTTCTAAAATGTCACTGAGTAGGTTTCAACTGAGTAGAACAAAAATAATCTAATTCCACTCCCACTCCAAGAGTGCAGAATATATTATTCTCTCTCTTCATCTATTTCCCCTGAAATCTTTTTGCACCCAATTGCATTAATGAACATTGAACCAATGATGACGCAGATCAGATCAATATGGATGTGTGCAGAATTAGGTCATTCTGATGGAGAGCAGGCCCTGAGGAGAGGCAGCAAGCCGAGCCCTTGTCCCTCACTTTCCCTTATAAGAATTACTTTGAAGAGACGAAGATTTGCTCTGAATGTGAGCTTAAAACATGAGCACCTTGTACACCAAGGTGCCAGTTCTTGGCCTCTCTGCAGTTATTAAGACCTCTAACATCTAGGTAGGAGCTGTTCCGTATAAGCAGGGAAAGGGGGCAATTTATGGAGGGGAAACATCTGTTCATACAATACTTGGGGAAGTAACAAACCTTTAAGACTGGGAGAAAAGCAAGACTGTAGCCAAAAGGTTCTGTTCCTTGACAGATTTACTGCCTCATCCTGTCTCCTGTCCTCAGTGGTGTGGGTGCAAGGGAATTTCAGTGGGTCAGCTATTGAAGAAAAAGATCTTGTAGACAGAGCCATTTTAGAGCAGAGTCATGAGGAGCAGGTAGGGGTTGAAGAACAGGGTGGAGGTGAACCTTGTTCCTTCATGATATTTCTATGCTGGTATTTCAGCCTCCCAGCAGCCCAAGTTTTGATATGAAAGGCTTTATTTCTGAGCAAGCTGGAAAAAGCATGTTCCTGAAGTTTACTTCCAAGACTCACACTAGAAGTCTGAGGACACTATCTTGAGGGTGTTATACACTTCATTAATAACAAAAGAGATATAAAATCTAAAACTATTACCCAGTAACACTGAAAGTGTGTCAGGCATGCAAAGCTAGTTATGCTGGTACAGCCACCTCCTCATACCTTGCAGTAGCAGCAAGTGAGAAGAAGCAAGTAGATTCTTGGAGCACTTCAGGGCCCCATAAGCTAAGGGACCTCAGGAGTCAGTGGCAATAATGCATCTTTTTGACCATGATTCCACCATAAACTGCACAGCCTGTGAATAAAATGCATGCCAATGTTTGGGATCTCTACCCCATCTAAGCTCTCAGCAATGCAAACCAAATGAGAAGTTAATACCAGCAGATAAAAGGGCTACCAGGAGGAGAGCACCTAACCAGGCCATGAACTGTGATCTTACAAAGCTAAGCAGTGAAATTTGAAAGTCGGTTTTTCTCTGATAAAATGTTAATTACTATAATATTTCAGTTCCTAAGTGGTCTACTCTTTAAATAAACCCAGACAGAGTTTTCCTAATGTGAAGAATGAGAATGTGAAGTGTACACTGGTGTTGAACGAGTTGATGCTCCCAGCAAAGGCATGCATGACAGTACGACGGCTGTAAAGACGAATAGCAAAGCATTCCTGCCTGTCTCTAGGGAGAAATACAGCCCATGCAGTATTAAGAGGTCAGTATGAGACTGAAATTTGGTTATAAAATTGCCTGTGCTAAGGAAAAATGAAGGGGTGGGAATTTTTTATTTTTAAATAGATCTTTTCCCCATTTGTAGGTTGGTCTCATTTTGCAGCAGCTATATTCTGCACCAACATATGGTAGACCAAAGATTAAGCCTCAAATTCCCAGACACTGGGTTAGAAGAGGCCAAGAATGTCACATAAGTGACAAGCTTAGTGTCAGGAGACGAGGGTTTGGTTGCCATAATTTTCAGCATCTCTTGTTACTTGAACCTTCTAAGAACATTAACATTTGTAAAAGCAGCTAATTCCTACCTCTCTCTTCTGTAGCAATCAACTCTCAGTGGGAGGTTCAGCTAAAAAGATTCATGTCATTTTTTTTCAAATGATTGTGAATTACACCCTCCTGCTGGCAGTATTAATGCCATCATTTGCTTTTCATGAAATGGTCAGGACTTCATCAGAGTGCCAGACTTTGAAGCAGGAAGCTATCAAAATAAATGCTACAGTTACCAGAGACAGTTCAAATATGTGCCTAGTAGTCATTCAACTGTTTTATAATGATGCCTAAAAGGCTGAGGAGAAAAAGACTCCAGGCCTATTTAGTATTGGAGATAAGATAAGAGGATAAGGGTTTTAATGAGCCTCCAGGCTTCCAAGAATACAGTTACACGCGCGCAGAATGCAGGTGTTACAAACTTTTACAATGACTTTCATCCAATCCCCGTCCAGCCACCCCCTGGTTCTGCCCCTGACACGCCCCTTCGGGAATTGAGTCTGGGGGAGTTTGGGATCCCATCTTCCTCATCTTCATCTTCCTTGATGCACGTGCAGTTCCTGGAGGTTTTCCAAAGCTCTGGGCTTGAAGGTCGTTGTGTCTATGTCTGTATCTTCTGGTGGACATTTTAGGGTGTTTTCTACAATTTTACCTCGAGAGGAAGACTAAACAGCTAATGGAATTTAGAGGGATAGATATGGGATGTGGTAACAGGTCTTGGGTATGTGTAAACATTAGGATACAGAGTGTAGGAAAGTATTGCTACATTAAAATCTACATTCACTATACAAGTACTTCTAGAATCTACAAAAATTAAAAAAATCAAAAACTCTAAGGCATCAATGAAATGAATGCTTCGTTTTAAAATCACTTGTAGCAGATATGTCTGAACTCGTTCTGACTGCAGAGAAAATGACTGTGTGCATTTTTAGGGCCAAAATCTTGCCTGAAGTTATCAACTACGAAGTAGATGCAGAAAAATATAGGAAAGCTCAAAGAGATATAGCTACACTACAGTGTGAAGGACATTTCAAGGACATCTATATACTTTCACCAGACATTCAATCAGAATCACAGCCTTAAGTATGAGCACAAACTGCTCTCAAAGGGATGTGACTCAGTGGGTACCTAAGCTTACCTAGTGAGTTAGTACATTGCAACTACTGTTTTAGGTGCTTACACAAAGTTCCTATTGCCTGCAAGATAACAAAGTGTGCAGGACACAAATGGGCATGGGGATCACATTGGTCTTCTGGATATTCCTGAGAGCACTCCAGAACTGCAGAGAAGGCGCAGCTCTCCAGATTGCTTGGGGCATATTTAGGATATCATTAAAACAATAGTTTATTTCTTTATATTAATCTTGCTCTTTAGCTCACGTATTTCATCCTTAACTCAAAAATTTCAAACTTCAACTTTTTTGCTGTTTGTATGGATTTGGGAAACTCCAAACTCACCCATTTTTATCTGCCAATGTCCCAGGATGGAATGTTATCTTCAGTTCGGTTCAGAGGTTTCTGATTACATGTTCTGTGCTCACAAGTGAAGGGCTGAGATATGTACTGGCTAAGAGACTACTTCAAACCACTTTGGCAGGAAAGCAAGTTCAGTTCTGGAAAAGGAATGTAAGACAGTTTTCAAATACGTTTTTCCTGGATTGACATACTCTAGAATGTCTGGAGAACCAGAAGTCAGCTTCAGATCTCATGGGAGATGCCAGAGGAATGAGCTTAGTTTTTGCCAAGATTTCATACCTTTTCCTTTTACAATCCAAATGTAACAGCAGAAAATACCACTTAATTTCACTCACATCTCTGAATTGGAATTTACTTTTTTTTACCAAAACAAATGTTAATCTATACCTCGATAAGTGATCAACAGTACCTTGGAAATCCAAAGTTAACAGAAGTTGCAGTAAACTCCATACACTTTTCAGGCCTGTGAATTTTTCCCAAGTCATTAAACAATCCAAGTACTGATGCATCAGCCTTTTCTGTTTATATTCACCAGTCCTCTTTCCCAGCTGCAGCAGCCACTCCAGCCCACACCATTTATCTTACTGTTCAGCTACTACTTCTATGCTCATTAGCACACAATGTTGCTGGTTTCCAGCAAGGCTCTTGGTACTGCAGTTATTTTAGGCTATTGTCGGCATCAGACTTGCAGAGTCTGTCTTGTGCTACCATTTGGGATGCTCTGATCTTTACTGAAGGCTACAGAAAGCAGAAATGCAGAATACAGGAAGTGCTCTGATGTCTTCCTGTAACAAGTCATAGCACGACCATGGCTAGATGTGAACCTCTATTTCAAAGTAAGGTTGCCAGTAAAAGTTAAATTTCCTAGATGCTGCTGCTGCTACCTTAGGGCCAGTGACTAGTGAAGGTAATGGAAAACTTCTCACAGAGAGTAGCATTCCTATAAACTAAGGAACCGCTTGCTATAACTACCACTTGGTCTGTCACTGTACTCCTATTGACTATGAGCGGGCTGCTATAAAAGCGATCAGTACACTGCAGCATCTCTCCACTCTTTCTTCGTGAATTCACTTATGAATTGTCTGTGAACGAAATAAAACTTCCCCAAATTTATTTTCTCTTCATCATTCTTCTTCAGTTTTGTACCCATCGAGTTAGCCTATAGATATTTGTTGTTTACATCTTTGTGTGACTGTTGCCATTAAAATCTCAGGCTGCTTTGGTTTAACGTGTAGGCCGTGCTCATTGATGGAATAATACCGTCTAACTTGTTTAGGGAATAAGGTCACCTTTTACTGTTTTAATGAATCACCAATATAAATTATGAGTTTTGAATATCAAAAAAATATGAAAACAACAATGTGTGAATATCAAGTAAATATAAAAATGACAATGCATTTATTTTATATCGTGTGTGATTTCCTGTTCTAAAAACATTTACTTTTACCAGCTCCAAGATCAGAATTGACTTTTGAGCATAAGGAGAAGCAGATGTGTCAGAAGTCTCCCAGGGTTTAGTAAAAAAAAGGGGGAAAAAATTATGCAGTCCTGCATGGTTTAACAAGGCTGATGTAGACACAAAAAAAGCAAAGTTAAAGCTTAACAGCTTAACAGCTTTAACTAAAAACTAAATATCATAGTTTTGTCTTCTGTGCTGACTTGTCCTTTTGCATAGTTTTACTGACTGAAGTTGCAATAGGTTTTGCATTTCAGCGCATTCCAACTGCTCATTAAAAAGCGGAGAAGCACCATGGGATGATATCAGATATAGAGTTGGATAAAATTTTTTGGCCAAAATGTTTCTCCTGAAAAACAGCAATTCCATTATGTCCATTTTTTGTAACTGCTTAAGGAAAACAAAGAGTCTGAAAACTGTAAAAATGTCAGCATTTTAGTTCTGACATACTTGTATTTTTAGTTCAAAGCATTTGGAAATCAGATTTATGAATGAATGAAAAAGGGAATAAGTAACTCCTCCCAGAACCTAAAACTTGTTCTCAATTAAAAATCAGTATTTTCCCTACTTTTCATTTGGCTGTACACTTCATTCCAGGTTGCTGCAAAACAAATTCTTGTAGATCTGCCAGTGAGCCCTGCAAATCAATTAATTCCCCAGATCTAGATACAAAGTTCTAGCTGGGAGCATTTCTTTGGCAAAAACGTCAGCTGTAGTTTTTGTGTGAGCATCAAACTCCTAGATTATTTTCAGATAGATTAATGGTATTCTTTCAAGTGGCTATTCTTCCGAACACTGACTCTGTTTGTTTGTGCTCAACATGACTCAGTAGTTTTGCTTTTAACTGAAAATGCACAAAATTTCAATGTGGTCATGAAATTGTGCAAGAATTATGCTAATAAAAGTCCATAAAAGGAATATCTGTCTTTGAATATGCAGCAATGCAAATATAAAGGTCATGGCGGCTAAAAGGGGTTGCCAGAAGCTTCCACTTCTATTTTACTGTTTCAAAACCTGGATCCAGTTCCTCACAACATAAAGTGTGAATGGAAGAATTTGCAAATAAAATGTGTTGGGATTAACATAATGATATTGATGGAAGTAAAAGTCACAGACAACTAGGTGTCTGAGACAAAATACATACTAGCATTTTTGTTGCACAATATTCTTTTTCTCCTCTCAGGTAGCAGCAGGGAATATGAGTGCTCTCCTATTCTGAAAATAAGGACAAACCCTCGCACAACTCTAATGGCATGCTGTGGGCCTATATAAAGCCCTTTTTCTTTTCTAGGGCAGCATGGGGAGTTCATGAATAGTGAAGGGGGAAATATCACCTATCTACACCACCCACAAAGTCAGCATTTGTGGGAGGCAAGTCACTTTGGGAAGGGGAGAAATCATGACCATTTGTGAGAGTTGAGAAGAGTCTGGACAATTTCCAAAGTCAATTTTCAATAAAAAAGTGTCGTCAATAATGCTTTGAGTGTTACTCGTTTTGTGGCAGTGCAGACCAGAGAAGATGGCAAAGCCTGCTGCAAGATTAGTGGTGGAAAGAAAGAGAAGCTCAGGTGGAAGTTCTGGTATCCAGTGCAAATAGTAGCAAAAATCTGGTCCTCCTGAATTCATACCCAAATTTTTTTGCATTGAATATTTTTTCCCATTTCTCCCAGGTTCAAGTCTATAGTGAAAATAAAAGCCTAAAGCAAATATTTCTACAATTTTTGCTTCATAATTTCATGTCTTTGGTGTGCCTGAAATAAAATGAGGAGGATACCAACTCATAACTGAAATGCAAATAACCTGAAACTGAAGTGTCAGGTGCCATTTAAATAGTTTCCTGTGTGCTCCCCATTATTCACAAAGTCCACAGCTATCTAATTTATCTTTGTGACAGAAAAGCACCAGCATAATGGAGGTAATTCAAAGAGAAGCACAGGTAACTATTAGAATGGTAAAAAAGATTATGTAAATTCTAGAATCATAGACTGGTTTGGGTTGGAAAGAACCTTAGAGATCATCTAGTTCCAATGCCTCTGACATAGGCAGGGATACCTTCCACTAGACCAGGTTGCTCAAAGCCCCATCCAACCTGGCTTTGAACAATTCCAGGTATGGGGCATCCACGGATTCTCTGTGTAACCCGTTCCAGTGTCTTACAGCCCCCTCTCCCACTGAAGAATTTCTTTCTAATACGTAATCTACCCACATTCAGTGTGATATTATTGTCCTTTGTCCTATCACTAGATCCTCCCTGGCTTTCTTGTAGGCTCCCTTTAGGTACTACAAGATGCTCAGGTTGAGAACAACTGGATGCAGATATGTCAAATAAATGACAGAAAAGTGCCTCAAGGGACTGTAGGTTGAAGCAGCCCATGCTTTGCAGTGGTGAAGCATGTGCTGGCCCCATCCAGTCCAGCTCTGCTGCCAGGTGAGTTGGAACTGTGTGCTCAAAGCTTTCTCTACTTTTGCACCATTTAAACAGTGTGATTACCAGCAATTTCTACACCAAGTGGCCAGGGAAGAGATCCCCACTCTTTGCACAGTCCTAAGCAGATGAGTAACTATCTAACACAAACACTTATGTACAGCCACAGAGACACTACACCGCTGTGTGTAATTAGGGTGCTTTTTCTGTTAAAGGACTTGAAGTAACTAAACGGTGATTCTTCTTTTCCCTTTCTTCATTCCTTCTTTTGTTTGCTTTCTTTTTTGTGAATTAATGCTAGATTTATTGCCTTGGGTGAGTTTTTCAAAGCACTCACAGTTGGCCTAATCCTGTTGCTGTTGAAGCCACTGGGAGTTTTGCCAATGCTTTTAATGAGAACAAAGTTAGGCCAGTGCTGTCAGCTTTGAAGCCTCCGCTTTGTGTGTACTCATATGAAGGTGGGGAACAGGGTGCAGATAAAATGAGAGCCAGTCTAAATCTGGATTCAGCTAGGCAAAATAACGCAAACAAAACCTTTCCTGTGGCTCAGAGGAATGCCTTCAGTCATTTCTTTCACCAGTCCCAAAAAGCGTCAAACTAATTTTTTGACCAGTAGCCGATCTGTGCGAATGCTCCCCTCTGTGGGACTTCAACTTCTTTTAAAGATGATTTATTTTACCTTTTGAGGCTATCTGTATTCCACTGGAAAAGTGTGCAGAATCCACCTTTCTTTCTTCAAGTGCACTAATGAATAGACTGCTAGAAATCCATATTCGGTCAGGAATTTTAAAACCAGAAGGGATCATCATCGTGGTTGTATAGTTACACTGTCAGTGTAAAAACAGTTCATAAAGGTAGAATCAACAATTTCAATATTCACCCACAGCTTCTGTTTGAATTATAAAAATATAAAATATTCAAATGTGTGTGTTTTCAGCACTATAAAAAGGGAAATATACACATAATCTACCTGCACTGGGTGTGCCACAAAAAGAGAAAGCATTACACAGACTGGAACAGGCAAATGATTGTGAAAGACAAAATAAAATATAACAGGATTTTTTACTGTTGTTCTTATTTTTGGATAACAATAATGTATTCTTGTTGCCCATAAATATAAATATAAATAAATAAATGCATATAAAGTATTGATTTGATCTGTTTAGATAGTTCAATTGGACAAAGGTTATACTCATTACCACAAAATGTTTTCGTGAGTTAACTTATTCATCTGCATCCAAGAGTAACACTAAGGACAGCATTTCTCTAGAATAGATTGTTAGATTGCCCTGACTTAGGCATTGCCAAGAGAGATGATAAACAGGCTTCAACTTGCTTGAAACACTCTTACCAGTGTTAGCATTTCATGCAAGAAAGCAATGACCATCTTTACAAAATAAAAAAAAAAAATAAAAATTGGTATATCAAATACAGTTCATTATAAAATACTATCTTTTTTAAAGTTCCCAAGCCTTAAAGAAACTTTGATTTAAAAAAAATGGCATAAAATGCACAATCCTGGAATAAGAAACCTCTGAATCCTGGTCCTATGGTCAGATGCTGTGTGTCTGTCTCAGTGTCTCCAAGTCTCGTGATAGTTTGATCACCTTCCTAAAGCCTTTCCTGCTAGAGTCAAATCACTGCAGGAGAAATACACCTTTTAAGTCAATAAAATAAAGAAACTGCGGCCTTCATGGTAGTGGAGGATATTTTTAAAAACAAACTCTTCAGGCTTAATGTTGTGCAAAAAACCCTCTCTTTCCTTTTAAATATCCCAAATCCCAATAAGAGAGTAAAGTAGAATTAGAGTACTTATCTAGGCAAATCAAAGTTCACATTCAGTTTCTTGTAACTACAGACAAGTTTTCATGTTGCAGAAACCATTAAACAGAAGTAAACAATCTCTACCTCAAAAAATCCTTGAGGACTAAGTATCAGGGAACAGAAAGAGAAGTATCGTTCTCTAATTGTTTTCCACGTGCTTATATTTCTGCTTCTATATTCTTAGCCAAGGAAATAAGGTGCAAAGGTCATGGTGGATTTTGGGCTTTGTGGACCTTCACCTGGCTCAGATGGTATGCCAGTGCAAGTAAACCCAAGAGGCCCAGTGAACAAGGTTTCTGGAAAGATGCTCGGGGACTGTGCAAAGTAATGTCAAGAATGTGTTATGCCAGATTGTAGTTTTGTAGGCTGAAACTCTGGGTAGTGGTTGCATGCCCCTGAGTACAGAAAGGAGGTATGAAAGAACAGTAAGTTATGCAAAGGTTGCCAGGCCTGCTTTGGGGGACTGTGTACTGCAGAGGGAGTGAACTCTGGTGCAACATGTACACTGTATTTGGTGGGAATTGTCCCTGAAGATACCTCTTCCTAGAACCAAGAGTCACCTCATCTTCAGGAAAGTCAGTCAGAGTGGCTCAAGTGGAACAAAGGGGAGAGTCAGTAATCAATCTGTCCCAACAATCAGGAATCCAACACTCTTGCTTGCTGCCTCTGTTTACCCTGTTTATTTAACTGTGTAAATGTAGCCAATGTGGGTATTATGAGTTTTGGGAAGAACATGTAGTTGGCAATTTTATCATACTCTAGCACTGAATGGAAGTTATGTGCAACGGAACTGTTATGTAAAATTTGGAAAAAAAATTTCTAAAACTCTTTCTTAGAATTGCTCTCCCAGTGTTTGATTGTATTATTAAGACCACTCTCAGCTCTAATCTGCAGACATTTTCTCTAACGTCATTCAAGAGCCTAGAAGGGTGTCTCTTCGGAATATGTTTCCTAGTCTATTTTAAACCACATTTTCACTTCTGCTTTAAGTTTAGTATTTGACTGTGTTTCTTTAAAAGTTTTTTATGTACTCTTCCTGTAAGGGCTTTGCATGTGCCTCTGAAAACCACTAAACAACGAAGTTGTTGTTGTTGCCACTGCTGCTTGATCTTTCTGGGAGGCCAGTCCCACACAAACCTCCTTCTCTCTCCAGAATACTGCATATTGTAAATACAATAACACTTTCAGTTTAGTCAGAGGAGAAAAATGCAGTAGTTTTCTCTTCTTTCAGATCATGAATTAATTTTTTGTTTTGTGAACATCGATTTCAATAGCTGCACAGTCATTTACGTTAACCAAAACATCTCAGATATAACAAATAACATGAGCGTTGTGGTGAGATGCCATTTAAAATTTGACATTCTATCATTGAACAGAGCATTATATTTAGATGTGTTTCTATATTTTCTTTCCTTTTTACACTTTTCAAGCTCTTCATTTGCTGTAAGCACAGATATTTAGTCAAGAAATTACATTAAAGGATATTCTGGTCATGTAGCAGGAAGACATATGCTTTCTGTTTGAGTCAGTGAACTCTGACACTTCATACTGTAATAGCTCTAGGCCTATTCATGTGACTGAAAAGAAACTAAGGGAAAGGCAAACAAAAGGAAGAGGAAAGAACTATATTATTCATGTTATATCTGCTCTGCAAATCTAAACAGAAAATTATCCTCCCTTTCTGTAAGAGTTTTTGAGATTTTGCAACATTTTTTCCCATCCTGAACTGGGAGGAAGAATTGAAGGGGAGAAAAATGTCCCCAAAAAAAAACAAAAAAAAAAAACCCAGCTAAAAATTAATCTGAATCTGGAAAAAGAGAAGAGGAGGCAATTCCAACTGTAACTCATCTCGCAGTCTAATTTTACTGCTCATTTCTGCTCAGCTAGTTGTTGCTGGCTTTCTTAAAGTACATTTAAAAGGTAGCAATGTTTCAGCGTAAAAGTTGTCTCACAGAGCTATTCATGACGTTACTTTGGTTTTTTTAGCTACAACTCGACCAGGCAATTAAGCATGTTTCAATATGTTAAGGTTAGATGCCAGAAAACTCTGCAAACCAGAACTCCCCCAATGTACTTCTCTGAGTAATGCGAGTGAAAAGATTTTACTCTTACATCAAGCAAAAGCTGAAGTTCTCATGAAGACAGAAGAAAGTCTCTTTGGATTTTGTGTTTGTGGACGCAGTGGAATGGAAAGAGGGAGGGAGGGAAGGAGGAAAGCTAACGTTTATGTAGTTTGTACAATATGTTATTGCTTGAAGCTGTACCTTAGGATGAGCTGATATTTCATAGGTTGGATACATTTCAGAGAGAGGATTTCAAATAATTCAGATTTTCAAAGAATCTCCATCCAACACATACAGTCAGATTCTGAAGACATGGGCTTCCTCTGACAGGATTCAGCATGTGCCTGGGGACTGGTGTTGCAGGGAAGCTGGACGGCCCTTGCCACGGAGCTTCCTTGTGACCAGGAATTTCAGGGCCTAGAGTCTCTAACTCAGGGCCAAAATGTTGAAATCCAGGGCTTTTAGTGTCAGCAGCTATAGACCAGCTCAGACGTTTGGACTGCACACATGTTCAGCACTTCTTAAGTCTGGATTGAATCCATCATGCAGGCTATCCCATTTATCAATACTTAAGGAGTTCTTTAGTCTTTCAGATTAAAATGGATTAAAATGATTTTTGTAACAAGAAAGAAAAAAAGAATCAGATCACCTGAACTAAACCACATTTTTGAATCTCCAAAAAAGGCTTTTAGTGAGAACACTTTCAGTGATGCTCCTTCTTGAATGGTGGACACTCTTCCCATCTGTAAGAAAATTTCTACCCTTGTTGCCATTCTTCCATGCCTTTTTTGGGGAAAGACTTCTAAACCTGTTAGGTCTGTCAGCTACTGTACTTGTGATTTTAGATATTTTCTGAAGTCTGAGTATTGAATATCCTATCATCACTCCTCAAATTCCCGTAAGATAAAGATTTTTGTGTCATCTGATTCTTCCACATGTTTTAGCTTAGAATCAGAATGAAGCAGGAAAGTTGTATTTACTATTACAAAGGATATACAAAGAAGTGTTGCCCTTACTGGAAAAGAGAATTAAAATCTTGCAGAGCAAATGGAATAAAGAAATTCCAAACCAGAATGGGAAAACTTTTGTTGATAAATGGGAATTTCCCACAACAAACAGATTTCACTGAAAAAAAATTCCTGATCAGCTCTTCTTTCCCTGTTTGGACTTCACAACAGACCATGCTGGAATTAACCTTCTCAGTGCTGAAGCCCAGATTTCTGTAACTGCATGCGCTGTGGTCAGTCACCAGTTTAAGGTGACTTGCTCCACTGTTCTGGTCAAATGGATTCTTTAATTTAACAGCTGTGAGCCATGGCTATGCCTGGGCTTCTGCCAGTGTAATCTGCTGTTATATAAACTCTTCTTCCTGCTTGCTTTAGAAAATGAATGTATTCCTTCACAGTTTGTGTTTTACAATGTAAAGCAAACCAGACTCTTCTAGTGTTTTGTGACCTTCTCTAATCTCCTCTCTCATGTCCACTCCTCCCTCATTATAGTCTGACCTAATATCCTTAAATATGACATCCAAGTTTGAAATTAATTGTACAAAAGATGCTTCTTGCATTCATCATAGAATTGTAGAATGGTGTGGGCTGAAAGAGACAAAGACTGCTGAGTTCCACCCCCTTACCTTGGGCAGGGACACCTTCCATTAGTTGCTCAAAGCTCCGTTCAACCTGTACACTTTCAGGGAATCCGACATTCACATGCCCAGCTTCTCTGGGCAACCTTTTTCAGCGCCTTGGCTTTCTCACAGTGAAGAATTTCTTCCTAATACCTGATTTAAATCTGCCTTCTTTCAGTTTAAAGCTGTTACCTCTCGTCCTCTCACTACATGCCTTTTAAAAAAGTCTCTCTTCATCTTTCTCATAGACCTCCTTTAGAAAGGTTACTTAAAGGTCTCTCCAAAGGTCTCTCTCCAGGCTGAACAAACCCAGCTCTCCCCGTCTGTCTTCACAGGAGGGGTGGTCCAGCCTTCCAATCATCTTCATGGCCCTCCTCTGGATTTGGTCCACTTCCTTCATATTTTGGGGGCCTGTTGCATTAAGATTAAGAAATTTGGCAGAAAAATAAACCCCCTTGCATTCCACCTGATCCTCAGAGGTCAGAGGGGCTGGGTGTGGCTAGACTTAATCTCTCATTAACTATAACTGGTTTGGTACTAGAAGTCTGGTTACATTCAATAAGAACTTGTGCTATCACAGA
The DNA here is from genome assembly GCA_013396775.1 of Cephalopterus ornatus. Lineage (NCBI taxonomy): Eukaryota > Metazoa > Chordata > Aves > Passeriformes > Cotingidae > Cephalopterus > Cephalopterus ornatus. The sequence goes on from VZRE01013906.1 coordinate 23,333, forward strand.
TTCACAAATAGTGCAATGAACAAATCCGACACTTCAGGTCCCGTCATGTTCATTAAGAACCTCACAATCACAGATTCACAGATAGTGCGGTTTATTGAAGCAACAGAAATACACATTCAGAATTGTCACTGATGAATGCGCTAGCTGCAATGGAGCTCTAACAATAACAATAATATCGTGCTAACTCAGGTAATAATAACAATCATACACATAAGCTTACCAAGAAGCTGCGCCTGCTTCTTGGTAAGAGAAGGGAGAGGAAAGTACCCTGTCAACTGTCTGCAAGGTCTCTTTGGGTCTTTCTCCTAATTTAGGTGAAATTCCTACCCTTCTTATATAAAGCCCAATCTCATCCCCTTCTCCAATGTTATATATAGCAATGTAATGATCTGAGGAGAGTTGAGTAATACAATCATATACATGGTAGCATGTATTTCAATATGCTTATTAGTATATTCAGAGTGTGTGGTTTAAGTGACCCTTATTCAGAACAAGAGAAAATGGCATCAAGCTGCACCTGAGGGGGTTCAAGCTGGACATCAGGAAGACTTTCTTCACTGAAACATTGTCAAGCATTGGAACAGACTGCCCAGGGAAGTGGTGGAGTCACCATTCCTGGAGGTGTTCAAGAAACAACTGGATGAGGCACTTGGTGCTAAGGTTTTGGCCATGGTGTCCTTCAAAGTTCAAGTCATATGACTTTGTTCCCTTCTGTGCTGTTCATCAAAGCCAAAACACGACTATTCACCATCCTATCTCCACAGGACCTTCTGCTTTGGCCAACATATACTTTCTTGGTGTTAACTATGAAGCTCTCCGTCTGCAAAGAAAACACAGAGGGTACACAGTGCGGGCTGTAGATAGTAAGCCTTAGCCTTTGCCTGGCTCTTTGGTCACCATCCTACAGGACCCCAGACATGGGCACAGTACTCCAGGTGGGGTCTCACAAGAGCTGAGCAGAGGGGTCTGACTATAACAGTACTCCATTTTCTGTTGGAAGTACTCCTCTTAATTCATACTAGTATTGTTTGCCTTTTTTTCTGACTGCATCACATTGGCAGCTTATCCGTCTTCTTTCACTCAACTTCATACTAAGCTCTTGCTCCTCACAAGTCATTTTCAACTGATCTTTTTGATATGAGTCATTACTGGGTCAAATTCTTCATAATCCAAGTAAAAAAAATTATTATGCTTCTATAAGTGTGGAGCGGCTTTATTTCTGATAGCATGAGGTGTTAAGATATTTTAGCTTACATCGATTTACTGTGCTCAGGAAAGTACTCTGTGGCTTTGCCATGCACAGAAAATGATGAACAGTTTTGCCAATAAAAAGACTATTGCAGATCACACCATTTGTAGTACTAACTGCATATCATTCACTTGGATCTTTTTACATCTGAGTCAGCACCAAAAATATGAAGGATATTCTGAAATATATCCAGTTCAAACTAACAAGAATTAAAGGAATTTTAGGAGGCTCTCTTAAAGTTAAACTCTTGAAACGTGAAAACCTTAAAGTAAATTCACAAAACTTTGTTTTGCCATTACTACTGATCCTTCTTCATGTCCTATACTTTCTAATGACTGACATGAAGTTTGCTAAAACTGCATGGAATTGCCTTGGGTGTAAATTTTGCAAAATTCTTAACTGTAATGCAGAGAAAATGCAGTGTATTACTTGTTCCACATCAAGGAACAACCTCTACAATTGCATTTTTAATACCATAGAACTGAGAGGTCACTTTATCAAAGAAGAATGAGTGCAGTATTTGTCTGGGTTTCAGAATTGCCTACAGTTAAAAAACTTTACTTCAAACTAAAAATCCCATGCCAAGGAAAACAGCAGTACCTGACTGCAAACATATGTATTTTGTAAACAGAAAATGAAGTTTGCATATTGAAACTTTTTGCTTTTGTCTTTGAAAGGAAAACTGTTCTTGTTTAAAGTATGTATGATATCTTCTGTTGCAGAAATCGAATGTCTTTAGAATTTCTTCTCATGGAAAGCCACCATGTGCTTGCAGTGGTGAGGCTGTACCTCAAGTACTGTGTACAGCTCTGGGCCCCTCACCGCAAGAAAGACATCCAGAGAAGGTCAGCAGAGATGGTGAAGGGTCTAGAGAGCAAGTCCTATGAGGAGCAGCTGAGGGAGCTCAGGCTGTTTTGCCTGGAGAAGAGGAGGCTCAGGGGAGACCTCATCACTCTTCACAACTACCTGAAAGGAGGCTGTATCCAGTTGCGGGTTGGTCTCTTCTGCCAGGCAACAAGTGTTGAGATGAGAGGACATAATTTCAAGCTATGCAATAGGAGGTTCAGGTTGGACATCAGGAAGAATTTCTTCATGAAAAGGGTTATTAAACATCGAAAGGGACTGCCTGGGGGAAGGCGGTGGTATCAACCACCCCTGGAGGTGTTCAAGAGAGGAATGACTGGGCACGACACCTAGCTGTGGTCTAGTTGACAAGGTGGTGTCAGTCAAAGATTGGACTCCATGCACTAGGAAGTCTTTTCCAACCTAAAGGATTCTGTGATTCTCTTTGTCAACATCAAGTGATCACCAAAAAAAGAAAAAAAAAAAAAGAAAAGTGAAGGGAAAAGTCCAGATCACAAAAAGCTGAAGACTGGTTAAAAACAATGCAATTTAAAGGAAAATACATGTTAAGGTCTGTTGATTACCTAAAAATCCTGGATTTGCAGCGTTTCTTTTTCATGTTTTGCTCAGTAGGCCAGTATTTGAAGTGTTATTTATTTATGTATGTATTTTTTTAGTGAAAGATGAGATTATGATGTAATCATTAGCTCCTCAAAGAGAGATGTTAAATTGTGAGAGCTGTCAAAATGGTGTGTAATTATCATTGACAGAATATTTTATCCAACTTCAAGGAACTTCTGTCATTTAGAGTAGATTTTTGAAAGTACAGTAACAATTGCTTCTGAAACTTTTAGTGCCAGAATTAGAAAGACATGTATGCAAATATACCCACTAAATAGCACACTGACACTGCTGTGGGATGCAATATGGAACTAAAAATCATGTACTTAGCAGCTCAATATGATGCTAGGCTTTTTCTCTCAATAGCAGTAAGGTTACCTTGCATATGGGCAATTGACTTGGCATTAGAGTAGGTGACCTCAGCCCCTGACATAGAATAATTATTTACAGAGACTAAAAAGCATGGTATTTAGGAAAGCAAGAGTTTGTGAAACAAGTAGAGTGGTCCAACACCACCCAAAGTTATGTGCCTTGCCAACAGAAAAGCTCAACAACAGTACTGTCACAACCACAGTGAAGGAACACAAAAGAACAATGCTGGAGTTTGGCTGCTTGCAGGTAGACAAGTAACAATAACTGTGTTATTTGTAGAAGACAATGAGTCTTCTACTTTTCTGAGTTGCAGGTCTCTTTACATCTCAACATACCTTTGTCAAATGGAAATGCATCCTAAGTGCTAGATTGCTAAGGCTTCCAAGAGGCTCACATGAACCAGGACAAAACAGGGAATCTCCAGAAAATTTTTCTTGGCAGTGGAAGCTACCAAAAATTGCTTTTGTTACCCCTGTCTGTCACAGTACACAGCCTGAGCCATGTTATCCCACTGTTTTTAAGCGGCTATTTAAAGTATTAATCTGATGTATGAAGCTTAAATTGTGTGTAGTCTAGCTATATTAGAAGTTCTTCCTATTTTTTAGTTTAGTTGAACTAATGTTGATTTATGTCTGCTTATCTAATATCTTTGTTTAGCTTCATTCTCCTGCCCTCCTTTTATTGTAGTTTGACAAAAACTTTGGAATAGGAAACAATTCTAAGCCAGAACTCACTTTCTTTTCTTTCTGACAACAGAGGATATTTTGCCCCATTTGTAAAACAGATTCTTTTTTTTTAATATCAGTTTTTGTTTCAATGAATGGGTGTTTGGACATATGGGATTGAGAATCTCCTGACTAGCTATTTGGGTGAAATTTGTTGTTTTGTAAAGCTGCTGAACTGAATTTTAGTGTAATTGTAGAGAAACCATAAAAAATAACAGATTATAACCAACTATTACTAATTAGTAATAGAAGGATTTTAGAACCAGACCCCTTGTAAAACAAGACTGACCAAGAAGAGAATGAGTTATATTGGTCAGTGATACCATAAAACATATGCAAACCTCTGAGCATTTTCTCAATATAAGGCCATCAAGATGGAGTCATAGGTTAGCTTTGTTTTTCCACCTCTGCATGGCATGGTAATTCCAAGATGTATTTCAAGTCATTCAGAATCACACAAAGAAATGAGAACAACTGCCTTCCTGAATAATTGTTATTCATTCTGGAATCATCAAACCATAGAAAATGGAAACGTTAAGTAAATTACATTCACCTAGACCTACTATATTTTATAGGATAGGACCATATTAGATTTAAAAATCAGTATTGTGGCAAGAACTACTTAAAAATATCAACACAGTCTCCTCAGAGACAAACTACTGATTAGCGCTGGTAGTCCAGGATATTCAAATTATATTATAGTAGGTACTGGCACTTTGCCAGTCATTTGTCACACAATAACTGTGTCAGTTGCAACACAACTACGTATATGTTTTATGTGTTGTATATAGCCAACTGGACAGGTGGATGTGTTAGTCTCACATGCAAAATACTTAAAGAGGATCCAGTGCCTGTGTTTCTTTGAACCCTGCCTGAGGGACAGAACAACGAGTGCCACACAAGCAAGCCTTTTTCAGCCCTCAATCTCAAGCTTATTGATGCTAATCAAGGAAGGGCAGCAAGGAGACAGATGATGAAAGCTATTCCCAGACTCCCCCAAACTGATGTGGTTCAGAAACCACTTCAAAGGGTGGGGTCGGGAGCACAGCTCTTGGTTTTACATCTGTGGAGCTGCATCTATGAGGACTCTCCTACTCATCTTTAAACTCTGTCCTGGGCATTCTGGTGCGTGTTGAACCTGGCTGCATGGCTTTTCCCATGGGTATCTTTTACAGAAAAGGTGCACTTATACCTTTTTCCTTTTCTAGGTACCATCCTAAGAATATTCTAACTGGCATTACGCACAGCTTTCAAAACACAGAGCCAGCCACTCATAGAGAACAATTTAAAACTTGTAGTACTAGGCCTTTAAAAGGGAATTCCCATCCATTACAACAAATGGATGGGAACCACAACCTTTTGATAGCTCAGTGGGCTATATCTGGTTTTACTGCAAACATCCTATTATGTGCAGACTTCTCCTTTTTCACATCTATCTTCTGCATTTGGAAACAAAAGTCAAGTATGAATTTTCAGGACCCATGAGACAGACTAAATCTCCTGCTGTGACTTCATTCTGCAGAGTCTGTGTTGCACACACTTTGGGTTTTCATAGACTCTGAAAGACCTAGATGCTTGAGGGTTGCAACTATTTCAAGTTCAGCTGGAGCCTGATATAGCTCTTCAGTTAAATGCTAAGCATTTTTGTCGGTCTGTGAGAAGGGTGGGTCTGAGAAAACTGACGGAGACGGAAAATAATAAACCGAGATTCGTTTATAGAGCTCTGTTTTGATGAAAGGCTGCGAGGATTCTATATTTCACCTTGTTTACACTATTTAATTTCTAAGACATGGAGAGTAAAACGTAAGGCCTGAAAGCACTGGATCATAGTCCACCTTCAGCTGCTGACAGTTTTGCCTGAGCAAGAACAGTATGGCATGGTGCACAGTAACAGCAGGTACATCTGTGAGAGCTGGTCAGGTTTCAGCATACTAACCAGAACTAAACACACTGAGTGTTTAATTGTTGCTTTGCTGTATGGTAAATGCTGATACCATTCAGCCCTTTCCCCCTTCTTTTTGGAAATTTCCCTCAAGTGCACAGAGTCTAATGCATCGGCCAAATACAGCTTAACTGTGTCTAACCCTGGTGTGAGTTAGTGACAATAATATTCAGGATATAAATATCCTAATTCTGGCTTAACCTTGGGCCACCAGACTGCATGACAAGCATGCAGAGGACCAAATATGCACTTGGAGGACTGTAACTTATAGCTGCCACAGTTGACAGGCATTCCCATTCAGAAGGGCCCTAGGGATTCACACATAACTTATGCACCACCCCCTGAAATATTGCTGGTAAGGACTTACTGAATTTTAGGACTGCTGATCTTTCCCTGGACAGTTGCACCTCTCTCTTTTTTTCCCATCACTACTTGCCCCTTTCACTGCATAGTACTTAAAAGTGTCAGTATTGGCAGTCCTTTCAAAGTCACCTATGACTTGCAGCAGAACACAGGAGTTTTGCATAGGACTAATGATTTGAAAACTGTTACTCAATCTCATTAATAATTAGCTGGAAAGTAACCTTGCCATCACTGCTTGATTCCAGAAGAAAAGAGAAATCATACTTGGTTTCTTAGTTAGGAAGCTAGATAGAACTGGTGAGGAAATTACCTGTCTCCATAAATATCTGCAATTTCATCTAAGAAGAAATATCAGAAGTACATAGATATTTATGAAGGAGCCTATATAATGTCAGAAGAGGATTTAGAAAATGGATCAATTATTTTACATTACTCATTTTAGGCACACTAATAGCTAACTTACCCTCACATCTACCACTTAAAAACTGTAGTGAGGAGAAATACTCTGAGAATGCTGGAGAGCAGGAACTGTTTTAGCTCTAGAAAAAGCATCAGATGAGATGCACTGCATGAATATGGCCAACATACGCAAACCAAGCATTAAAAATCAGTCTAAATATAAATAGCATGTAAGAAATGGCACATGCACAGACTCTTCACAAGTACTTCTCTAATTCTGGAAACCCCACAAGCACTTGCACAAAAAACACACATTGAATGATCATTAGGGAAAACTCATCTGTCAATGGATTTATTTGAAAACATCATATTTCATTGTCTCTATCTTACAAATCTACACATTACTTCAACCCACTAATATTATTATAAGGTTGCATGATATTGGCCAAAGTTAAATAGCACTCACTTTGCTTCAATCTACAAACTCCAGTCAATCAACACCTCTTGATGCCACTACTCCAAATTCTCAAAAGGACTAAATAATAAAGAAGAGGTAAACCAAAGCTAACTACTTCAGCTCCAGCCAGTCTGTCTCCACTCAAAGCATCCATTCAGCTGGGAAGTACATCAAAATTTGTAGCACACACACTTACCATGAAAGGCTTTAACACCACGAGGAATCCTATACTCGTGTCTTGAAAGCTGATGATACTACACAGAGCCTATATTTGCACTGTCCTACAGGAGTGCTCAATAGCTGACTACAAGGGCAAACAAAAGCATTTATTAGCCTGTGAATGTTATTTCATCTGTGTACACTGACACATAATTTGTTTTTCTTGAAGCTGAAAACAACAAAAGATTATAAGTGGCAACAGCTCCAGCTTTCTTCTTCTACGTCCAACTGAAAGTACAGAATCCCCAAATACTGATACAGTTCTCCATCAAAAAGTTGGGTAACACATCCCTGTTTCCAACATCACAACTAAGTGGCACAGAATAGAAAAATTCTTGCAGAGAGTATATAGACGAAGTCTATTTTCCCTAAACAGTGAAAGTTAATGAAAATAATCAAGATAGCAAACATTTATATTGAGGGCAACTTCATGCCTCAATTCTCAACATTATTGGTGATGACATGAAAGAGATGAGCATCTGAATCAGTCTCTTGATGTGAAACAATAATTATCCTGTTTGGACAAACTCTCATCGCTTTTTAGAGAGACCCTTCAGTGTATCAGAGACAGCAGAAGCATACCAGTTTTCCCTTTCAACTATAAGTCTAATTTCATTGCATATTGTTCATGAGAAATATACACGGTTAAAAACAACGCATAGGAGATATCTATGTTCCACTGTGTTTTCCTATATATTTGAACAAGTGGAAATCAGGTGAATTAGTCCCACACTGTTTTTCAAGATTGGGATCTAGATGCAGAAGAAGGAATGAGTGCCCCTTCCAACATCTATATTGCTAACAATCTGTATGACAAAGCCCAGATGTTAGTAGAAGGGCTATCTATCTGGGGCTTTCACAGATCCTCCATGGGCATGCAAACAGCTAAACAACTTTACGTTAATGTAGCAGGAACCTTCCTTAATAATCAGTTGCCCTTTGTTAAACCACAAACATCATCTCACAGCATTTTATGATATGGATTGTGCGATTTTGTCACAGAGCATTACGATAGTTTTCAAAGGTTTCTACTGTGCTAGTCAAAGTAGGATAATATGACATATTTAGGGGAGGGACTTTCAGTTATAATTATGTTTACTTAGCATTTCACTTGCTTTGCTTCTTCATTTAATGGTTCAGTATCTAGATTTGTGCAACTCTTCTGTGTTTTATCAAGGCTTTTTTTAATAAGTAATAATTTTTTTTTTACTTAGTAATAATATATATCCCTTTCCTCTTCCCACACAGAATAGTTCAGTAGTTCAATATTTCCTTACCTTTTTCTCTCTAGGTTTACTTATGCAAATTTAGGAAATAAAGTTTTCTTAGAACTTTTAAAATGTACCAGCTGGTAATGGATAGAAAGTTTCAGCTTGAGAAACCATCCTTTCAAAGGCTACTTCTCTTTCTGGCCTACATTTATCCTGAATAATTCACTTTTTCCCCATGCTGGTGCCTTTGTCTTCTCTTGTGTTTGCTAATCATTGGCCAGTGGCTATGCATCAACTTTTCAGGAAGGTTCTTAGTCTGACGTGACTAATGCACATTAAGGAAAAAAAACGATGAAAAGGAGAAAGACAATACCTTAAGGCAAGCTATGTGAAGTCAAGCATGGCCTGCACTGCTAACCCTGATAAGTTTATCTTTTGATACAACTCCACTTTTTTGTTAGAGTAAGTGAGAGGGGGACTCTTTGCCATTCTGTTACAAAACTGCCAGAGCTGAGCAAAGTAGGAATTAAACATTGGAATAGAACGATATCCCCATGTTGTTCTGAAACATCTTCAGAAATTTCATCTCTTCTTTGGAAAGGGAAAATTTCTACCAAATTTTGTTTTGAAATCATGAGATTTCGTTTTCAGATGTTTAAAATGGAACTTTCAACAATATCAGAAGGAATCACAACTCTTAAGTGCCACTCTACTGGATATAGTAAAACTGAAAATCCTCCTGGACTGCTGATTCCCAGGGCAGCACACAGGATGAGGGCTTCCAGGGCTGTCTATCCATTAAAACTTAAGTCGCAAACCTGAGGCTGCATTATAGGTATACGCCAAGCATAAAGCTGAGCAAACTGAAAAACCTTTAATAGAAATTCATCTGGCAGTAAATTTTTGCAGCTGCCATTGTGGGAAGTGTTCCCAGTCTGTCCCCAGATTCCCAGTGGAGTATTTTCCTGTGAGCTGATTTCTTCACAGAATCACAGAATACACTGCCTTGGAAGGGACCCACGAGGGTCATTGAGTCCATCTTCTGGCCCTGTGCAGGACCATTCTCAAGAGTCCCACCATATGCCTGAGAGTATTATCAGGCTTGGTGCTGTGACCACTTCCCTGAGAAGCCTGTTCCAGTGCCCAGCCACCCGCTGGGTGAAGAACCTTTTTCTAATATCCAGCCTAAACCTTCCCTGACACAACTTCAGGCCATTCCCTCAGGTCCTGTCACTGGTCACCACAGAGGAGAGATCAGTGTCTGTCTCTCCTCTTCCTCTCGCAAGGAAGTTGTAGACTGTGATGAGGTCTCCCCTCAGTCTCCTCCTCTCCTCAGCTGCTTCTCATATGGCTTCTTCTCAAGGCCCTTCACCATCTTCGTTGCCCTCTTTTTGATGCTCTCTAATAACTTCATATCTTTCTTACGTTGTGGTGCCCAAAATGGCACACAATATTCAAGATGAGGCCGCACCAGTGCAGAGCAGAGCAGGACAATCCCTTCCCTCGATCGGCTGGTGATGCTTTGCCTGATGCCCCCCAGGACACGTTTGGTCCTCCTGGATGCCAGGGCACTGCTGACTCATATTCAATTTGCTGTTGAACACACATCTGGATAAACACATCATGTAGTGGGTGAGCAGCTGGCTCATGGGTCGAGCACAGAGGGTAATAGTGACTGGGGTGACATCAGACTGGTGACCTGTCACCAGTGGGGTTCCACAGGGCTCCATCTTGGGCCCTGTGCTCTTCAACATCTTCATAAATGACTTGGATGCAGGACTGGAAGGGATACTGAGCAAGTCTGCAGATGACACAAAACTGGGAGGAGCTGTTGACTCCCTCGAAGGCAGGGAGGCCCTGCAGAGAGACCTTGACAAATTAGAGGACTGTACAATCATCAACTATACGAAGTCCAACAAGGAGAAAAGCCAGATTCTGTACCTGGGGTGGGGCAAACCCAGATGTTCATATAGACTGGGGAATAAGAAGCTGGAAAGCAGTGCTGGGAAAGGGACGTGAGGTCCCGGTGTTGTGTATTTCACATTTTTTAATAGAAAAAGAACATAAATTTAGACATTTTTGAGCAGTTCTAGTTTGTCACATACAATCAGGCATTATTCCCACCTCTTTTTTGTCTCAGATTTCCTTGATTTGTTTAGGGTGAACTCATTTTCATTGTAGACAACCTATTAGATCCTGTTACCTGTCACATCTGTGAATTCACAGCTCCTATTGGGCTTGAGTTCTGAGTCAGATCCTTCATATCACACCTCTCTGCTTGATCTTTCTTTTCACTAATCTTCTAAATTTATTCTGTGCTCTTAAAAGTACTAACCTCCCTCCCTCTTCTGAAGTTCTTATATTCTCTAGGAAAGGAAGAGTCAAATACAGTAGTTTGTTACAGCAGATAATTTTATGCACACCATGTTCAAGCAACACTAAAAATATTGAGAGGTACCTACTTAATTAAGATGTAGCTGCAGCTGACTACTCTGCACTGTGCTATGTAGGATCACGCTCTGACCTTGGGGTCCTGATAAACTATTTCTGGTTATCAACAGGTTGTCAGTGACTGATAATAGTGTGTCCTTTTTTTCACGTTAATGCAGCTTTCCTAGAAATCCTAACCTCACATCAGCAATCTCACCACATTTGAGTCAAATTTTCCAACACACCTCATACAGTTTTTTCATGTGATGCATATTTTGAGCTGAAAATTCGACCTTATTCTTGTTGAAACTCCTTCTTACTATGAAACATATTTAAGGCCAGATGTGCATACCTCCTATCACTTGTTATGAGTGCCCTCTGAAAGGCAGTAAGATTTGCTCAAACATATGTTTCCTCAGAGGGCACACCACGTACATCACTTCTGTTTTCTGAAAATATGAACTTGAGATATTTTCGAGATTATGTGTTATTCTAGAGATTGTATGTCCAAGAAATGTGTCAGCCTTCACCCTCTGTGAAGGAGGCTGGCTGGCCATATGTATTCATAATATGTATACATCAGAGCTCAAACACCTGCAACTCAGATACTTAAGGTTTTTGGATAATCCCTTAATGAATCTGATTCCATAGGGTAAAGCTGAGCTACATTTAGTCCAACTTCCATATGCTGTCTGACAGTACTACTTCAAGCAGAACTCTTCTCACATGTCTTAGATCAACTCTGAGAAGCAGCTCCACATGAATCTGTAAGATCAGAACAATAATTTGGTATCACCTTGAGAGCTGTCACGCACAAAGGATGACCAAAATAGATACAGCTCTCTTCCAGCACATTATGGTTACCATATGTAATCTAAAAAGTACATGATAATATCCCACAACTACGTCTACTGCAGCACAAGGAACAGGAACTTTTCCCACCAATATATTATTACAACTCATTAATTTCTCAGCTGCAATTACAACCTTCATGTGTTCTCACTCCATGAATAATCAAACTCTTGCCTATAAAAACACAGGTAATAATTGAAAGTGAATCTATAGTTCATTTGCTTTGGTGCTGTTTTTAATGTTGTTATCTAATAATGGGATTTCAAATACATCATAGGTATGATGAGTTAACTACATGTGGCAAAGTCTCTTGCCAGGTCATGACCAAAGTAAAAGCTTTGGAGAGACAAAGGTCAGCCAGCGAAGGTCACGGTCACCCACAGCCTGTTAGCCTCCTAGGAAGCAGACTGCAGCAGCAGAAAATGAGAAAAAGGGGAAGGCAGCTCCTAGTCAAATTTGAAGAGTAAGGTCTGGTTGTACATTGTAATAAAGGATTTCTACACTTTTTTTTTCCTGTTTCCTATACTATTCCTATATACAAAATATCTTTAAACAACATTCCTATCTTTCTGTGGCTTTCTAAGCACTTAGTGACTAAGAACACAGAGAACTGTTTTTCCCTACGGACATAAAAGTATATCGGATGTTAAAGGTTTCAGATAATTACTCTGCAATGTTAGACTTCCTAAACTGGATGAAAGAGAATGCAAAGATATTTGCAGTTATGATTAAACAGATAGGGGATGTATTGTATAGCAATCATATCTTCAAGACTAGTTTGTTACAGAGGAGATTCTACAGCTCTTCAAAAAAGCAGAGTTTATTTTACCAAAGACCAAAGGTGCTAATAGATCGCACCTAGATTTTGCTTGTAGGCTGAGTTATGGGGTTGATTTCCTAAGAGAAGAATGGATTCACACACTTCCTAAGAAGAGCAGATGAAGGAACCTGCAGAGATTGTAATTCCCTGAAAGAATCTGATTAATTAGCAGCAACTTGCTTTTAGCTAGTGTGTAGCACAGATTTGTAGCAAGTCTCCTCATGCTATCATTGCAAGCAGAAGTCTGTAGCATGATGGTTGTAAAATACATCCAGCATCTTGTCAGCCTTCTTCAGCTAACTTTGTACCTGTCTGGGGGACAGGCATATCACTCTTGTCATTCAACCATGCCGTGCCACCAAGTAAATTACAAGGGAACACTTTGATAAATGCCAGAGTTTGGCATCTACCAGAAGCACAGCATAACTCCTATTTCTTTCCTGGAAAAAATCCTCCTATGCTTTTCATGAAGAAAAGACTACAAATCCTGTTCAACTACTGTTACTACAAAGAAAACAAAGCTAAAGAATGTACATTGCTGATGAATTGTATTAATAAGTCACCAAGAAATTATAATGCTATGACTGGTTGATGTGATGCACCATTCATGCTGTTTCTGCAATTCTGCATTAAGAATTAAATGGCAGACAAGAAATGGCAAAAAGCTGACAGTACTGGGTTACTCAAGGTTTATCAACTTCTTCAAAAGAAATAAAAATGAGTGAAATATTTGGAAGAAGGAGTAGAAAGGGCAGTGTTGGCCTAGAAGTATGACTAGCAAATTGTATTTTGACGTTGGCCTTATTTTATGGTTGAAGATCAATTTAAAATGTCATAGCATGGAAAAAAATCCAAAGAATTTGAAAGTTTCAAGTATACTTTCTTACAGCTAGCTTTCAAAAATTTCTTGAAGTTGGGTAAATTATATCTGCCAAAATACCTCTTCAATAAGAGATAGTAAGAAAAGCAGGTGAAAACAATGTGACTAGGAAACTTTAAGCTAGGTCTTCTCTTGGTCAATGTCTCTTTCGGCTTTGAAAACTTAAGGCCATCTTTTTTAGACAACGAACACCTTTGGCTGACAGTTCTACTGGAAGATCTAAAAGTGTTTCAAAGAACTTTGGATTTGAATATTAAAAAAACCAAACCAACCAAACAAACAGTCCCCCCACAAAACAGTTCAGCTCAAGCCACATACAGTTACAGCTCAAAATCCCCCAAGAATGTACAAAGGCTAACATCTGCACTGGAGCGAATGTGGTACATACAAGGAAACTGCCTAAGGACCTTATACCTGGACCTCATGTTGCTCAACCAGAATTGCCTCTCTTCAGGAACAGAGAAGCTGATATGGATTTGCCCTGTGTCAACAAAGTAATTCATAAGTGATGCTACAAGATGGATTCAATTATGTCCATGCCATTTAAAAAGGATAATTCTTTTGATTTCGATCAGGGGAAAGAAGACATGCAAGTGCTGAAGTCTAAGGGTGGAAATATAATACCCTACTTAGAATGGGCTCTGTGCCTTAGCTATATGTGCACAGTTTGCTGCAACTTCCAGTTTAGATAACTTGGGCCCAGATATCCAGAGCTGGAAATACTTCACACTCTTAGAGGTGATGAGAATTTCTGTAAATATCTGCAATCCAGGTTTTCCATCAAGATGCATAGCCTGATTCACCCTCTTGGCCATGTAGGTCGTGTAGATTCCATCCCCAAGGTATTCATTTGACTGAATTTGATGTAGCTCTTCTTTAATTATCTATGGATGGAAAGGAAGATCAAGCTAATTTTGGACATTACCTCAGAACTGACTAAGCCAGGGACTCAAGCCATTCATTGTTACTCATTCAGCTGGGAAAGTTAAATACAATACAAAGTGTGCTAGATGGTGTCTATTTGTACTCTCTCCAACAGCAGTGGGATATTTGCCAGTGAGTTCAGTGGGTGGGGACTGCACCCTGAATCTCCATTCTCCAGTTTCTGCAGTTGCATTTATGAACTCTAACTATAAATGACAAGTCAGCTTCTCATTGACAACTCTTTTTTCCAAATAATGGAGATTATATACTTCCCATTCACCACTGAGATTAACTTACAAAGGGAAGATTAATGTATATCACCTTGCAGATAATGGGAATTGTCTTGCCTTTTACAAACAGGATTCCAGCCAATGGAAACATCCATAAATACAAAGAGATATTTGTTGTAGGACAGCTTAACTATTCTTGGAGCAATTCTTTCTGATAGCTGGTGCCACACAGAACAATTACACTGCTACAAAAAACATGGCAATTGGGAGGCACAGGTACCAACAATAACAAAAAGGGAACTTCTTGCCTTCTTAGCAGCATTAATTTGCTGTTCTGTTAGTGACATCAGTAAGAGCTCAGTGATGGAAGATCCGAAAGCCTATAGAGATTGGCTTTCAAAAGTTATTTCAGCTGAGATAGAAACCAATTTATTAAATGAAGGGAAGAAACTTCTTTTGGAGCTTGCTATTAACTGATGCAAAGGCTTCCAAGTAGTTGGATCCAGGGAAAAAAGGATACATGTTAAGCAGGAGGTCACAGTAATACCTTCTGGCTTTTAGGATACATAAGACAAAAATTATTCCTAGTGGCATAAGATGTGAAACTTCCTCACTGATTTATGTTGTGTCAAAACATGCTAATTCAACTACAGCAAAATGCTTCATTTGGACTTCATTGTGCTTCTGCAGCTTTCTACTATGACAACCAGAGTTTGTATTAAGCATCCTATTTTCTATTTGTGAAAAAAATCCAAATTATAATGAAGGATTGTGATAACACTGAAATTAACACAGTGATAAAAGCAATTTTCTGTGCTTTAAGATCTCAATCTACAAGAAATTTCATATTTTATCTTATTTCATTCTATAACCTGATCCCCACCTCTCTTGATGAGCTGTGCTTCCGGCCTCTGGCCATCAAATTTCCATTGGGGATGTTTCTAAACTCAGAGTCAGCACTTAAAAAGCCATCTTCTAGTCAGTTGCTTAATACATCTTTCTTGTCACGTCTCCTTAGTGAATAAAGCTCCATAAACTCCCAGGAGCATCTGCCAATGGGATTCCAAATGATGTTTGCTAAAATGCAGAGCAGTGCATGCTGTGAACAAAGTGTTTTACACCAGTGCCTTTTTCATGTATACCAGTGGGTGGATCAACTGTTTAAAGTCAAAAAGAGATGGTAAGAAAAGCTATATATCTGTGCATGCCTACAGTTAGTGTTCACAAATATCCTTCTAAGTATTTCAGATGAGACTATTTTAATTTATTTATAAAACCTCATGTACTCTGAAATTTTATTAGTCTGCATTCCACTCCCAGAAACAAGTTACAAAGAGCTCCAGGAGTACAGGAAAACATAAAGGAGGATGCTGTTTTGGGACTGACTGTAAGGGCTATGAAGTCATGCTACTGAATGCGTGGTGTTACCCTCTGGAAGAGGATATAGCATCAAGTACAGGTGAGAGCTGTTCGCTTTGCGGCTAGAGGCATAATGCAGCGAAACATAAACAAGAGAAAGGTGAAGGACTAAGTAATTGTTAAAATTGGGGTCTGAATATGAGAGATCCAAGTCCGAAAAGTCGGGTAATAAAAGTGAGTAATAAAAATTCATGAAATGGCAGTCGTGGCCACTCAAGTCTAATCGCAGTAAGAACCTAAACATTCCAGCTGTTGCCTCTCCCCTCCATGCAGAACTCCACCTAACAATTCAGGGAGAAAATACGTAGTTTTTCTTGTACCTTCTAGGCATATTGGATATATAAAAGTAAAAAAAAAAAAATTATTTACAGTCTCCCTTCTACCATATTTCCATGACTGAGGTTTTTCTCTGAGCCAACTGTAAAATTTCCATTACTGTTTACTACTCAGTATACAGTCAAATGAGTAGAATGGTAGAACTCCTTATGCAATGAAGAAAAAAATAGCTTGCTCTTTTTGCTTAGCTCAAATTCTCAGGCTACAACATTATTTTCTTTATCTTATTTGAAGAGCAGTCATGTTTAAAAGAACAATCTACACACCCACACCTCGCGTTCTTCAGGAGCGAAACCATGTTTCTCTCAGAATGTTATTCTTCCACACCTTACCACAAATACTTAATTCTGAAACTGTCCTGAAGCCATCTGTGAGTCAAAGAACTTGAGTTTAATAAATCCGGATGGTAACTATTCACCTAGGATACCTGCCATTTCAAGAACTGTCCTTAAGAAACCTGGCACTCAACAGTATGTGAAAAGACTGTGCACACTGAAATGCAACTGAGGCTTCAGTGTCCTTATAGCCACCATATGGAGAAACAGCACTGGAAAGAAGAGGAGTAGACTTTGCTTTTTAATAGCACATCTGCCTGCAGAATGCTGTCTGGTGTTTGTCTACCACAGGTATTAAGCACCCAGGAAATTTTGTAGGATTTATGATCATTTCTCTTGGCATTTGGTGACTTCAAAATTGATTCATATTAGTTGGTTGTCCATTCTGAATGGCTCTAAGTTCTTGGGTACAGCTCCATCTTTCATGGATACTTCCCAAGAGGATGCCTATATTTCATAAGTAAAATGTAGGCTAAATGAACTGAAATGAGACTCTTACCTTGGAAATTATACACTCATCACAGAATTCAGATCTTCTGCACAGTTCCATGTTATACAACAAAATGGTCTTGAATTTACTTAGCTGTGTAGGTATCAAATATCAATTCATCAATCAATATTGCCGGCAAGGGAGTACAAATCCTGAACTAGGATTTGCACTGAAGAAGAAAGTGCATCTTCACATCAAGGAATTAACTTGTTGGCAAGAGAGTGATATTGATCCAAGCAGAGACAGGGACCATTTTCTTTCTAATGGCATTTTACTTTCTGACTAATGAATTTGTGACTGCAAATTAGATAGTACTTTAATTTTAATTAATTGTACTTCTGCTTTTTCATCAAAGAAAACTGTATGATCACAGGCAAGCTGCCTACAATACAATCAATGAAAATAAGAGAGGAAAGGGGTCTCAAGAGATTATCTAGCCCAATACCTTGCTTTTAAGTAGTAGAAACATGTTTTGACTGTTAAATGACAGGTATTTGTCTTTCATGTTCAACAAAATGCATGGTGGGACTTACGGAAGAATGGAAGAAAGAAATGCTCTTCTCAGATGCTAAGAACTGAATTACTGTCTTTGGAGATAACTACGTAGTGAAACATGAAGTTCACGTCTTAATGCTAATTGTCCTGCCATGTTTCTTTGGTCCATTTCTTTCCCATTCAAAATTATTCATTACTAAAAATGACATCCAGTTTCTCCACTATAGAGATGGCCACAGAAATTGAAAGACAGAAAAACAGGCCTTGAATATTTGAGTTCAAAAGGGAAGACAAAAATCCCAAGGCCCCTCTTGCTGAATCTATTTGTGGAAAGGAAAGAAAGGAAATACTAATTTTATTAATTTCATCCTTTTCATTCAGAACACAAAGAACTGTGTTAGCTATTGCTACATTCAGCTTGCAAGCAGCATGCTTTGTTGGTGGTGTGTTACTACCTCAGGAAAAATTCACTCACTGTCCACAGTTTTGGGTCTTCTGATCTTTATCTCTGGACTCAGAAGAAGCAGGTTTCCTTCAGTGTCTTCTACACCCTACATTGTTTAAGTCTTAAAAGTTCATCAATATTAAAAAAAAAAAATGCACCATGACTTCTGAAAGCCTTTTGAAGCCATTGTATGTTAGCCATGCACATTCAAAGATGTAAAAATAGTAAAAAAAATGGTGGGTTTTTTTTCTGAGCTGTGCTCCCACAAAACCCCAAGAAGATTTGTACTCTATTCTTCTTCTTCATGTGTGATTACATATTTTCTTAATTGTTTATACATCAGAAAACCAACAAATATGTTTATGGCTCACTAGCCAAAGTGCTGTACTGTAACAGTCAGATGACTCACCTCTTACTATAAGGTTTATCTCTAATAATAAAATTAAGCATGTCATGATAAACCCCTCCTGTCACATGACCAGACCGGCAGAGAACTTGCTAAGCTGTCTGGTTTTTGGAAATACAATACTTTCCATGAACTTTATTTCACCTGTATTAACACTATTGGTGTCAAATAGCTGGCAAATGAGCTAATAAGGCACAGTTCACTGAGTTCCTTAAAAAATACCAAGAATACTGAAGCAAAGCTATCAATAAATACCTACAAAATCTTAAAATTACATATTCTCCCACCCTTTCCTTCAGAAAGAAGGCAGGGAAAGATTTGTGTTTAGATGGGGAAAAGGTTTGTGACATTTTCCATTGAAATAAAAATACTAAGTATTTATATCAGACAAAAGGTAATTTTTTGCATGCTGCACATTTTAAGTGATACTATTTGAAGAACTGCTGCTATTCCCAGTAAGTAAGAGTGAAAGCTCACTACTTTTTTAGTACTCAGTGAAGCAATGAGAAAACCTTCAGTGTGATATCTGATGCACGTCCAGCTAACACATTTGTGTTAGCACATCTAAACATAGCATCCAGTTAGCAATTTAACACGATTCCAAATTACTGTGAGTCTCAATAAAGCTGTTTATTTTCAGTCTATGACTAGGTAATTGTACAGAAGTCAGGGGAATCAGCTTAGACTTGATGAAAGCCTGGCCAGAAATTTCTCAGTCTTAGCTCTTCTGGTAAGAAATTTATTCTCTCTAGTAAGTAGACTCAAAAAAACCTTTTACATCTCACAGTGGCTGAATTTAATCACAAGCACAAATAATGGACTTTGGCTTTCCAGACAAAAATGCGTCATTAATGACCTAATGACAGATTAAAGACAAGGATATTGCAAAATGTTTTTAAATAATCCAGACTCCTAATATTGAACCAGTGTATTTTCTTTCTGTCAATTTTTGTGCAGGAGTAAGTGGGTAATTATTGACAGCCTCAGCCAACATTAATTTTAAAAGCTGACTTCCTTTCCGCAATGCATAGCCTTATGAAATGGTATCAGAGCTTTGAAAAATAGCATAATAAAGAACATACTAAGAGGATGAAAACTTCTCTTCACAAAATTGTGTAGGAGTAACTGTTTATCTCAGCAACTGTACGCTGCTGGGAGTAGACAAACATAGGCACCACCTTTTTAAAGGGATTTGTAGCTTGCCTTTCTTGGAACAAACATAATTCACACCTTATCTGTCCATCTGTAAGATAATGCCCAAAGCTGATCTGTGCTTGACGTGCAAATGCTAGGTCTATCATTTGCATGCACAAGTGATATGCAGGGGCCCATTTGCACTTACATATGTGGAAGATGACATTTGAAAAACTGGCTCCAAGAATCATTCCTTCTGGGAACGTTATGCGGCCATCTGTACAAAAGTAACAACCAAATACTTTGCCATCATCAGAGTACTAGCCTTTCGGATATGACTGGTTGAGAGAGGTTTTTTTGTGCAAACTTCGTTTCAACAGAAAACTGTTTTTTGAAATAATACAATTTTTCAACACAATGTTAAATATGCTGTTGGTTTTCAGCTGAATCCTTTTTTTTTCTCACCACTGCTGAATGTGATTGGTCTGATAGATGCTAAACACGTTCATGCCCTGGAACTTCAGTTTTATCCATAGTAGTATGATCAAGGATTCTTGTAATACATTCTAGCAGCGCAGTGAGAGAGTGTGATCTCTTGAGGCACTGTAGCTTATGACAGGACCCACTAGCTCAGATAACACCACAGCATTTTGGGGGAAAAAAACATTCTGGTTCTTTTTATTACTCCACTTCAAAAAGCATTCAGATATCCAACAATGAAAGAATTTTTGTTATAGTCCATTTCAGTAAATCTGAAAATCCAAACTTGCCACCTAATGGTGCATCATTCTTCCAGGTGAGAACTGTTCAAGGACAAAGGTGTTTTTCAGAGAAAGTTGTGACAAATTGTCATAAAATTTCTTTGTGTTATGATCAATGTTGAGTTAGCTGCCTAACCAGTGCAAATATGCAATGAAGCACATTGCCACTTGATCAATGGAGTGGATGACAAAGTGAGCAATGAAAGAGGCATGAAGGGCAAGACCTCAGATGATGAGAAGCACATATGGAATCCATGGGTCATGCACTATACAAAATGCTAAGTATGTTAAATCTACCAGGGGCTACACTGTTCAGACTCTAAAGTATGCCCGTTTACAGATACTAAAACACACATGATGCATGTTAGATGCACCTGGCTCAAATAACCTAAACACAGGTGATGGCCAATGGGAGAACCCATGAAAGAGTCAAGAAAACAGGCATGTGGAAATTTTCCCAAATCTGCTGAAAGAGTACACGACAGGACATGTGTTTTGCCTTCACACACTGTGCCAGAGAAGTTAATTAGAAAAGGGGAATTAACTTGTATTTGTCATATTACTCTGTGTAAATACTCATTCCTTTATATCCTTCCTCAGCACTTCATGTGAGACCAAGACCATGTGTGCACATATATACATAGATCAGAGACATGGATAGGATTTTTTCAATTCAGTCTTCCAATCTTTTGCTGGGGAAAAAAAAAGGCTTTTGTATTTTTGCTATATATTTAGAAACAATTTTTCCCTCAGTTATAAATACTGCTATCTGTTGAATCAACCAGAATTTTATCCATGAATCGGAAAAAAAAACCCGCACCACCAACATATTCCTAAGGAAATGTTGCTGCAAGCCAACACCTTTCAGAAAAAAATTTTGATTAGACCTTATTTGCAAAACCTCTGTGGAGAATCAAGGTGCCCAACAATGTCTATGTGCCCTTTAGAAGGAGATATTTAAAATTTGAGATTTTTTTCTCCCTCCTTTTCTTCATGTCTCGCCCAATTCTTTGCAAAGAACACTGAATGCAGAAACAAAGCAATCTTATCCCACTTTGGTAATGCTTTTTTCACCCATCCTACTTTTACAGCATTTGATACACACTTTCTGATACACTGAATTATTGCACTAGATGCAAGACAATAACAAATCAGGAACAAGAAGCCAGTGGACTTGGGATTTTATTTTGTATGTATTTGAAAAAATGTATTTTGGTTCAAAGTCCTCAATTAGCATTGCTAGAAACTAGTCAGCAGTACTTTATTTTTGCTACCAGAAACCATTCTAAGTCAGATTTTAGTGAAAAAGGACACCAGGTAGATTACAACTTCTAAGAAGTATATATGTACAATCATTTCTCCCTCCTCAGGCTGACATCCATTTCCGTAGAAACGGAGGTGGAAATGGACCATTAGCATCCACGAGTCAAATTAAACTACTAGTGGTCAGTTTCTACCCCTGCAAAAAAGGGGTTGAATCAGTGAAAATTAGAGTTTTAAAACTGCCCTTAAAAAAAGTCTCTTAATATAGATTTCTGCTCTTGCCACACTGGGTCTTTGTGGAATACAGTCACAAATCACTCAGAGCCAGCAGGAAAGCAGAGAAGGAGGAGGAGAACTCCAGATCACATGCAACATCTCAAAGTAAAAAGCCAAACAAAATATAGATGAAACTTTAGAGTTCTAAAGCCCTCAAAACTAAAATGCTAATTTGAAATTGCATTGTCTTTAAATAGTGACTTTTTAATACCTTTTTTTGAAAACCAAAGTCTTAAGTTCTTTTAACAGCTGCTAAAATTATCTTCAGGAATTCACTTTTCTTTGAGAGAAGCAGCTACCGAGGTTACAGGGATTTAGTTACTAATCATATATTCTGTAAAATCTTGTTTTACCAGTGCAGACTACCCCCAAAGACATGAAATAAGAAAGTCCAAAGCATTTTGCTATGTAACTGTAGAATGCTGAGCTGTAAAAATACTAGACTTGAGGTCTCTTGAGATTACTGTTTAACAGCATGGTACAGATACTGAACCTCACATTTCTTTTATTGTGGTGAAGCTCCTTTTCTATTAATGACATTACTCCTGCTTTCTAAGCATCAGAAGCTTCCTTTGTGGGAAATCAGAGCAATCAAAACCAGTTTTGCAGTGGCTGCTTTCAAGCCTTAGTGTGCATGTGCTGTGCTATATTCACACATTACATCAACCACAATATTCAACTGCCATTTTTGCTCTTCTGTCTTTCTGTGCAGTTGAAAATCTATCTACCTGTTCTTTCTAGAGTTCATACCCACTGCACAAGGCTATAAAGGCATCAAATAGAAGTCCATGCTGCAAAATCATACTTCTATTTGAAGATAGAACAGCAGCATTTCTTCACAGCTCTTTGGATGCCTCGGGCTCAGTGGCTTCTCTTTTCTTTGGATCAGTTTCACTCCTCTCACAGATGGTTAAAGAATGAAAATTACATGCTTAGTATTTTTTTTCAGGAATTCTGCCTGATTTCTACAGTGCATTGATATAAAGGTCAAATCAGTTTCTGCCAGAGAATTCTCTAAATTTTGTTCTTTTTTCAGAACACCCAATTAAGCACTACACTTGCCTTAAAAATGTTTCAGCTTTGGTGGGTTTTTTAATTTCTTCCAAAAGGAATGTTATCTTTGTAAACTTTTTGTTGATTTCTGTATTTAGCTCCATTATTTCAGCATTTATTCTTTAGCAATGGGTTGAGTCCTTTCTTTCAGTCTCCAAGGCTCTAAGGAGCGAAAAAGAACATCATGTTCCTGTGGACTGCCCAGGACACATGCTGTACATCTGTGCCAGATTTGCAGCTGACCAATTGGCCTATGCTGCAGGAAGAGTCATTTTCAAAATTTACAATCGTTTATTTTAATGTGTGCCAGATAGGCCAGTTCACTGTAAGAATTCTTTGATTTTATTGATGTTTAAGGCCTCATCCAGTTCCCAGAGAAGTCAATGGGTGTCCTTCCAGTCCTTATAGCAGAATTTGGATGAATCTCTAAGCAGGCAGAACTGTTTCCTGCCATCTATTTTGCTTATTGAGACATTCAAAAGATAAGTAACCCCCATTCTGTACCATCCTATAATGGCATTTATCCTAGAATTTGAAGGCTACCTTTAAAGACATCTAGAAATTACAATGGGGAACTGATTTAAATTAACAAATTCCCCAATATTAAGCCTTTCTTGGAAATGGTAATACTAATGGCATTATAATATATTATATTACGAATTTATATTTGTCCAGAAATAATGCACCTTTTGGAGTCCTAAGCCCTTCTCACTGAACATGGTATCTTATCTGGATAAAGGAATAGCACAAACAAGGAAGTGTTGGGCATCTAATATAAAGTTCTATGTGATTTCATTAGCAGATTTTTTAAAGGAGTGGAAGAAGGCACAACTCAACCAAAAAATGTTCTGATTAGCATTTAATGTCTGAAACTATTTCAGACTGAGTATTTCAGGTTACGGTGCATATAAACAGCCTTATGAAAACTAGCACTTACAAAGATGAAATCATAAGCTGGAAGACTCCAAACCCAGATGACATTTGAGTCTAAAGCCAAAAAATGCATCCACTCTGCAGTGTAAAATCAACAGGGCAGCAGCAGTGTTCACATACATACTTGTAGGTGTATGTTAGTTTACAAGCATAGAAAAGTATGTAAACTGTACATTTTCTGATGCATTCAAAACAAAAGAACAACTGGACAGTTCAGGGCTTTTTGGCTCTAATAACTTGCCAAATTACTGGGTGGAAATAGAAGAAAAAAAAACTGAATAGCTTTAGGGAATATAGGGAAATTTTTTCAGTAACTTGGAGCAGTATGATGTCAGTATAGTATACATAGGGAGGAATTCAGTAGGCAAGATAGCCTATTTGCTGAAGTAACTGAGCTTTTTGGTACTCTACTTTTCTCTCCTCATCTCAGTATCATTCTCCACCTCTGGAGTCATTATAAGGAAGCACACAGAAGAGACAGAAACTTGTTACAAGAAAATGAAAGAATGTTTGTCCCATAGCAGAGTTGGTGCACACCACTTCTCCTATACTTCTGGTGAAAACTCACAAACACTTCATAATTCCAGCAGAGTTGAAGCCATTACTCTCACAACTTTCTGGTATCTGAATTCAGGATTGCTTAGGACCCTAGATTCCTTGAACTGCTATATGTTCATGTGCTCCAGTTGGCACTGGGCTGTTGGCTCTTGTAAACAATAAGAGAGAGAAAGTTGCCTATTGTAAGCACAAAGGTATGTGACTTGTCAGAAGTGCCTCTGAATTAAGGTGACACATCAAGAAAAGTGTTTAGTAGGGATGTCTATAGGAATAGGAAATGCTACACCAAATAGAAGAGTGGGAGAACCACTTACAATGCTGTTGCTGAAGGAACTTGAGAATACCTGTATGCGACTATTTTGGTATGAAGAACATCAACTATAAATATAATTGGTCATTTCCCTCCCCACTTTCGCTACAATCCAACATGATTGCAAGTGCACTTCTTGAAAAACGCACAGAACATTCTTCTATGTTTCTGTTAAGAAAAGGGAAATGCCATAAAATCAGTTCAGGAAAACACTAAGTTTAAAGCTAAACAATTATGGAAGTAGTGATGGTAGACTGCAAGAAGAAAGGAAGAACAGACTTTCCTCCAAAAAACAAGGAAGGAAAGAATGAAAATCTATGTCACTGCAAAGATTAATATTTGATAATTTTCCTACTAAAATGGTTTTAATTTCCAGTTGTATTGCTTCCCAAAGAGAAAACAAAGTTAAGCATAGAGAGCTGACTAGATCATGTGTGATGGGTCGACACTGGCTGGATATCAGGTGCCCGCCAAAGCTGCTCTATTACTCCCCTCCACAACTGGACACTGGAGAGAAAACCTAACAAAAGGCTCATGAGTTGAGGTAAGGACTCAGAGAGACCGCAAACAGATTACGGTCACAGGCAAAACAGACTCAACTTGGGGAAATTAACTGAATTTATTCCAAATCAAAATCAGAAAGTGATAATGAGCAGTAAAATAAATCTTTAAAACACCTTTCCCCTACCTATTCCTCCTTCCTGCACTCTGCTTACCTCCCCCAAGTGACAAAAGGAGATGGGGATGTGGGTTATGGTCAGTTCATCACAGGTTGTTTCTGACACTGCTCAGGGAGAGGAGTCCTTCCCTTGCTTCAGCATGGGATCCCTCCCACGGGAGACAGTTCTCCATGAAATTCTCCAGTGTGAGTCCCTCCCATGGGCTGCAGGTCTTCATGAAAAGTGCAGTCCTTCAGGCACAGCCTGCTCTAGAGTGGGTCCCCCATAGGGTCACCAGGCTTACCAGGAAACCTCCTCCAGCCTGGGTTCCTCTCTCCATGGTTCTGCAGGTCCCTGCCGGGAGCCTGTTCCAGTGCAAGCTTCTCACGGGGTCATAGTCTCCTTTGGGCATCCACCTGCTCCAGCGTGGAGCTCCTCCATGGGCTAGAGATGGACCTGTGCAACCCTACAGACCTCCGTGGGCTGCAGGGGCACAACTGTCTCACCATGGTCTCCACCATGGGCTGCGGGGGAATCTCAGCTCTGGTACCAGGAACATCTCCTCTCCCTCCTTCTCCACTGACATTGGTGTCTCCATAGTCGTTCCTCTCACATATTCTCACTCTGC
Organism: Cephalopterus ornatus; assembly: GCA_013396775.1. Classification (NCBI taxonomy): domain Eukaryota; kingdom Metazoa; phylum Chordata; class Aves; order Passeriformes; family Cotingidae; genus Cephalopterus; species Cephalopterus ornatus. The sequence continues at coordinate 49,371 of VZRE01013906.1, forward strand.
TCTTCTCTGAGAACAATTACATCTGCCCCATAACTTTCTTTTTCTTTCAGAGGCATTACTTACAATTTCTGACTGCCTAGGCCTTGGCCAGCAGCAAGTCCATCCTGGAGCCACCTGGCATTGGTTCTGCTTCTGGCAGCTTCTCACAGAAGCCACACCTGTAGCTCCTCCACCACCACCAAAACCTAGCCATGAAAACCCAATAAAATTCCGCCCTTAAGGTGGAGTGATAGAGTGGCTTGGTGGGTGCCTGGTGTGCAGACAAGGTCAACCCACTATCTCTTGCTACCTCAAATAAAATGAGAAGGCTAAAACCAAGAAAAGCAATAACTCAAGACCGTGAGACAAATTTCTTTCAAGGCAACTAAGAGTCACACAAGGATGTTTAACCTGTTTTCCCTTTCCTTTACTTTGCCTTTGCTTTCCTTGGTCCAAACACACTCATGTCTATTCCTGCCCTTGCACCACCTGGACAAAAGAAGACAACTATAATGAGAAGAAGAAAGAAACTGCTTCTTATGAATCACTATCTGGGAATCTGAAAAGTCTGGATTTTGTCACTATACTAGGGATGCAAAATACGAAAAGAATGGAAATCTTCCTCAGGTACTGGAGTTAGTCCAGTGGCTAGATAAGGTAACACTCATTCTTTATTTATACTACAATATCATTCAGAAGGTTTGCAAAGAGAGAAGTTTTGTAATCTTATGTGCTATGTAAGCACAAAGAAAGGTATCTTCTTCTTGGGGCAGGAATTGTAAGGTAAAATGAGTGTCTTGAGGATTTGGCAATCTGTAAGGTGAAAGAAAAGAACAGGAAGACATCAGATAGAGCATACACCAAAGAAAGTGGCTTATAAAGAGGTCTTAAGTCATTGTTTCTGCCTAAGACAATAATGTCCACATTTCTTAGACTGTCCATGGGTTTAGCAGCACATTTAGTCATTTCACCTCCTTGTCTGAACAAAAGAGTGGCTCACACAGGGGGAGAATCTAATCACAAAATTGGCAGAGTGTGAAAGTGATAAATTAGTGTAGGTGAGTGTGCATGTGTCTGAGGGGCAAACCATGTCATCTTTCTCGGTTTTCGCTAGGAAGACTTCTTTACTGTTCTCTGCATGTCTTTACTGACCATTATATCATCGACAGTAGTACCAAAAGGCTTTGAGGAAAGATGCTTTAAATTAATTAGCCTCTCTGTGCTGTGATTCACTGGGTGACATAGATAGTAGATCCAGTATCAATAGCTTTTACTTATTTCTTGGAAATACACATGAGGGATAGTGGTTCTGGACTGCACATCTGGCAGAGAGCTGAGGCTGCTGGAGCTGACCAGGGCTTCATTCTTTATTCTGCCTACCAACTACACTCGCAAAAATGGAGACTGCATAAAAATATCCTTAGGGCATTGCACCAGGAAGCGTTAGTGGTGAGGACAGAACATAGATTTGCCCCTACAGTCATCAGGTCCACATTTCAGTCACACTGATGATCTTTAAATGGAAGCATGAACCTTACAGCAGGACAAAGGGAAAAGGCCCCAGAACGCAATAAGGCAAAGACCTCCCCTGAAATCCTAACTAAAGTAGCAGTGATGCTTGTAATGGTCATTAAACCAGCTCTTTAGGAATATTTATTAAAAAGGAGCCAAATTGCTCTCTTGGTTTATTTGTAACAATGGACTTTTGAAACCTATAACAGAAACAATTAATGTTCAATTAATAAATGAATGGTTACAGGTCTGAAATATTACTCAGTTCCATATGGGCTAACAATTTGCTTAGAAGGTGGTTGATAAAGATCTTAGATACAGAAGCGGAAATTGTTACTAGTTCCTTGTTCAATTATTTTTACTTTCAACGCTACTCCAGATAATATTCATAAATTGCCCACTGAAGAATTCCAGCTCTCTTTCTCAGAGATAAGCATACTGACAACCAAGATGTTCTCATAAAAGATTAAAATTCCTTCCCATATCAACAAAAAATTAGTCATTCATTTTCACATTCTTGCACACTGGAATCAGAAAAACATAAATTATTAACTGTTCTTCTACTCCATTTACAAAAGCAACTATTTTGGTTCATTCTTAATTTGAGCATGGTTTATAAAATCAGAAGATGCACTGTAAATGTTAGCACTCAAGTGCATAGAGTGGATTCTACTAGGAGAAATATTAGCATTTAACAGGGAGATTTGGAAAATAATTCTTCATGGGAATAACACATAATACAAAAAAAGTTCACTGAAGACTGTTTTCTGACATAGTAGTATGAAAATTGATCAAAGTGTTTAGGATACTATTTCTGTGTTATGTATCACTTATAAAAAAGACTGTATTTTATTCCCTCTTACAATGGAGAGTACAGGAATATTTACACATGCATTTGTGATTATTTTAAACTTTTGCAGTAATCTAATGATAAAATCCCACAAAATCTTACTTACTGACTTGATGAATAATAATGCCAAGAATATTTAACACTTGAAATTCATAACATTCCAGAAAGGGAATCCTTTAAACAGATCTGTCTGCATTGTTTTACTAGTAATAAACTCAGATGCATAAATAAACTAATGGCTTAAACAAATACATGCCGGTTCACCTCAGGTGAGGATTGACAAGGAGGCTTCAACAGAGATCAACACAAGGACAAGGGACTATGTGGTTTGGTTCTTTTGTGGGACTAGATAAGACAATGATTTTCTGAGGAGTAAAATAACTTTTCAAACAGGTAAAGTAGGTCCTAAAATTATAAGGAACATTAAGAATTATCATGTGAGGTAGTGAACATATGTAAAGTATCAGCCAGCAATTTTCTAGCATGACAGAGGGCTTTACCTTACTCTTAAAACTTTAGTTGTATGAATTAAAAATTGTATTGAAACATTAAACCCATTCCAGAGAACGTATTTTTGTCTTTCTTGTACATTCAACAAGCTCCTATTAGACTGAGTTACCGATCCATCACCTCTTCTGCAAATGAGAAGGCTCCAGCACCCAAGCTGTGACCAGGTGAGTTGGACATAACGGACTGCAAGCACAGAACTCTGTATTTTTTGCTCAGGTTATATAAAAAATAAAGGCTGGTGAGACATCAGCACTGTTGAATTGGCAAAGCTGTAGATCTGCTAAGCGAGGCCTAAGTTTCATGAGCACATAACGGGGAGAAGGAAGAGAGCTATGGATCACATGTGTTTCTGTGAAGACACCCCTGCAGCAGAACTACTGAAGAGATCTCTTTCTTCTTACTTTGAAATTGTGGCAGAAGAAAAGTTTTCTCCTTTTTCTGTAATCACGCTGGCCTCATCACCAGCATGAGCTATCTCAAGGAGGTGTCGTTTGACAGAGACCGTCAGGGCAACACACTGAACATCCTGTTGTCGGCACGGAAGGAGGGTGAACTCTTCAAGAAATACTGAGGCTTCAGAATAAATCTTCTCATGGGAAGGGAAATCTATCCCAGAATACCTCCAAAAATTGCCTCCCTTCAGATTTTTCTTGCCGAGGCTTACTAAGATTCCATGCAGTGTTAGTATTACACAGTATAAATACAGCACTGTGAAGAAAGCAAGCTCACCAGACTTGCTGAAATTACTTAATTCCCATGTTAGCTTTTATATTCCTGTATTGTACTCTGATACACAGATCCATCAAATATTAAGCCTTACCCTGTTCCCACTACAAGTAGTGGAAGCAAATCAAGATTATACTGTATGATCACTGAAAAATGTAAAAATGTAAAAAAAAAGTAAAACCTCTTTTAAAACCTGAAAATACATGATACTGATCAGCTTGAAATGAGGTAGGACTCCCATCCACAGCAAAGACTATCTGTAGACTGC
>VZRE01013907.1:0-26236 GCA_013396775.1 Cephalopterus ornatus
ATGAGCATCTACAAATCTTGGGTGCTCCCCTCCCCTTAAGAGTGGGAGGGACCTCAACTAATTCAGATCACCACCTTCCTACTTGTTTTGCAGAAGTGGTAATAGGTACTTTAGATGACCAGTGGTAAGTTACACTCAAGGTAACAAATATCTAATAAAATGCAATTGAACTGTGCTCTAGCCATGTTATCAACCACATCAGACTGAGTCTCAGTATCTGTCAGGTTTCTCCAATCAAAAAGGTCCAACAGAAAAGCCCTAGCACTCAGCTTAAAGGATGGGGAGAGTACTTGGAGGAAGTATCGTGTGTTCCTCCTGGTTTTACTATTTTTTTAAGTATAACCCAACAAAATGCTTATCAGATGGACTGCTGGTCTCCCCCAGCACAGCTGTTCCGAACCCTGTACCCTGAGGGTTGCTCACATCTAAGTGAACAAGCATTTCTTGTTCCAACTACGTATTTCAGTTCCAACTTACCACTGGCTTTAGCCTGTGAAGGGCGGAAGCAAGGACAGGTAGCCTGGGAGAAATAGAGACTGTCGAAGCAGACAAGGATCAGGTCAGGAAAGCTAAAGCACTGATAAAATTAAATCTGGCCAGGGGGACCAAGGGCAACAAGAAAAGCTTCTCTAAGATGGGTTCTTTGCCACCCATAGGGAGCTGGACAAACCTGAGAAGTGGGTCCATGTCAACTTCATGAAGTTCAAAAAGGCCAAGTACAAGGTGCTGCACTTAGTGTAATCCCAGACATGAATACAGACTGGAAGAAGAACTCATTGAGAGAAGCCCTGTCAAGAAGGACTTGGGGGTTCTTGTGAATAAAAGCTGGACATGAGCCAAGAGTGTGCACGTAGAGCCCACAAAGCCAAAGGCATCCTGAGCTGTATCTGAAGAAACATGTCCAGCAGGTCAAGCAAGGTTGATTCTGCCCCTCTTCTTTGCCCTTGTGCTGCCCCACCAATAGTACTGCATCCAGAACAAGAAGAAATTCTTTACTGTGAGGGTGATGAGGCACTGGCACAGGTTGCCCAGAGAAGCTGTGGATGCCCCATCTCTGCAAGTGTTCAAGGCCTGGTTGAATAAGGCCCTGATCCACCTGAACTAGTGCCCAGCATCCTTATCCATGGAAGGAGGTTGGAACTTGATCATCTTTAAGGTCCATTCTAGCCCAAGTCTTTCTATAACTTCTATGATTTCTATAGGTATGTGGGTGATAAAAGGAAGACTAGGGAAAATGTGGGCCCTCCCCAGAGGAAATGGGAGACCCGGTTACCTGGGACATTGAGAAGGCTGAGACAATGAAAAACTACCCGCTGCAGGCAAAAATCAGGTTAGAGACCATCCAAGGAACCTGAAGGTGCCGAAGTCCATGGGACCTGACGAAGTCCTGAGGGGAGTGGCAAAGGAAATAGCTAAGCCACTATCTATCATACTTGAGAAGCTGTGGAAGTTCCCAGTGATTAGAAAAGGGATACAACCACCATTTCTAAAAATGGGAAATGAAGACCCAGGAACTACGGGTCAATCACTTGCACCTCAGTGCCCAGCAAGATCATGCAGCAGATCCTTCCAGAAAGTAAGGAGATGATTTGTGACAGCCAACACGGCTTCACTAAGTGCAAACTATGCCTGACAAATCTGGTGGACTTCCACAACGGGGTTACATTTTACCTCCTCATCATTCTTCTGATTGTTTTTGAGGACTCTGAATGCATACTGATGCACCCAGAACATTAGTGGTAAACTTTCACACAACAGAACAGGAAGTAGGGTTATACTTCAGCACACTGAATGACAGTGAGTAACACCCAAGCAGTTTTACTTTCTCCCAGATGTTTAAGGGAAAAAAACAAAAAAAACCCCAAACAAACAAAAAAAAGGAAGGCAAGTAAACCACAACAAGTTCTTCACTTCAGAAAGGGCTGGAAATAAGTATCTTAAACATTCCTTGTTTCAGAGACATTCCAGGTAGCCTTCAGCCTGTGACAACCATCCTCCATTCTGAATACCAAAACCAGTAAAAACCGCAAATTATTTCTTTAAATAATTCCAGAAGAGTATTGCAGAATCCAGATTATCTGTGCTTGTCGTTAAACATCCATTCATATTCAGTAAGAAAGTATGTTTAGCTAAAAAGACTTCAGATCAATCAAGCTTACCCATACAAGAGACTCACATTAAGCAGAAATAGATCCCATACTGCACCACTAAAATCTATCTTGTAAACCATGAACAATTCTAGGGCAAGGAAATTAGTTATATTTTTTACTTTTGGAACTGGGATCAGGAAGAGAAAGGGTTCTAAAGGCAACTGAGGAAATGCAACTGTGTGCACAATCAGTATCACTGTTCTCACTGAAGCAGGATCTGCCTGCACAAGGATACTCATAATCAGAATTTTGTATTAAGTATCAGGGAATTATACACAGATGTGCATAAGCATTTCATACACAATGATAAGAAATAAGTTTTACTGCCAGGGGTTACTGGCAAGATTCTGAGTCAATCGCAACCTGCTACATTGGTGAGAATTGTGTGCCTTACAGTGAGCTAGATTTAAGTAAACAAAATAACATAAGATTTTGACTGAGGAAACAAAAGATAAACACAGCTGGGAAAATATTTATCCCTAGGCAGTATACCTTTTGAAATTAAACAGATATTTTGCACAAAGCAGAAAGGTCTGCAGACCACAGATAGTTTAGTTAATCTCAGATTCCCAGACTGTGGAACAGGGAGGAGTGAGAGGGGAGGACCAAGGAGTCCCAAAGAATTCTCAAGAAAAAATTAATCTTGCTTTTCCTGGAAGCAGATGCTGTTCCTAGTGTCTGAACCAAAGCCAGACATTCAGAGTGATGCAAAGAAACAATGTCTCACTGACAAAAAATCTGACAAGTTTCAGCAGCAGCACTATCTTCTTACTGATCTCAGGTGGACAAATCTAAGATGTGAATAATGAAATATGACTTTAAGTGGCATGAGACTGACATACTTGAGGATTTATTATCTCCTAGGACCAAATGCTGTCACAGCTGCTGACCACCAGAATCCTTTAATGCAGGAACAGGACAGCTGATGGTGCATTCTAAGCAAGCACACAAAGATCCACATTTGCTTCCAGCATGCCCCAAAATAATCTGTTGGTGTACCGCAGAAGACGTGCAGTTGAAAAGTGTTCTGCCAAGGGATAGGGGTATGCTTACCAAGATATGGAATGGAAAAGGCATTTTGGTAGATTCCTGGACTAGCTAATTTCTTATATGAATTATATTTTAATATTAAGAGTTACACTGTTCTGCCAAACTATCTACAGTTCTATTACAGATATTTTTAATTGTCTTAAAACTGAATGGAATGCCTAGAGTGTGACAAAATGGAACTTTTTTTATTATTTACAATACCATAACAAAACTTTTGTACAAGACAGTTAAGGAAACACGTTCATACTTGCACATATACAGATAAAAGAAGAGATCTGGTTGATTTTATGGTTGATTACTTTCCCTTGTGGAAGCTGGTCAAAGAAGGGTCTGATCTCCAAGGCATAAAGGAAGACTGCGCCTGTGACCTCAATCTTTTTACGAAGGTATTTCCAAATTTCTTGAGATTCAAAACTCCATTATACAGTAGTGGAACAAGTGCAGAAATGACCAGTATGTCTGCATTTGATCTCACCAGTGAAAAACTGCTAAAATGCACATACACCAGACTGGAAGAGTTTCAGAACTCAAACTGCAAGGAATAATGAATCAGAATGCCTGTTTCCCAAAGCACAAACCTCAGCAAATATGCTCTGAAAAGTTACTCTATAAGAACAAAATATCATATTGCTATTAAGCATAAACAATTATATCCTCAAAACCATCAGAAGGCCTATCCGTTGCAGATAAGAATCCCATTGTGACTTTTAATTACCTTTAAACCCCATATTCTCTGTAAAACCAGTAAGATACAGCACTATTTTACCTCATTTCCCCAAGTATTCAGAACTGCAGAATGATGGAGGTTGGCGGGGCCTCTCCAGGTCCCGTGGTTCAACCCACCACCACCACTACTACTTTAGGGCAAACTTCGACATTAAACGCAACAAAGTAAAACTCTACTTTCCAGTAAAGGTCAATGTCAGCTTGTCAGAGGAAGCAGATCAGTTGGCTTATTTAGAAACGTTTCCAGGGGAGAAAGTTGAGACTCAGTGTTTTTTGTGAACCATGGAAATACATGTTTATGTGCCTCCACTCTAACAAAATTTTCTAGTCCATGTAATTGTACTCATTTTCCAAGTGAACAAAAGCAACAAAATAAAGACGCATTGACTCAATAATTCATTAATTTATAATATACAATGCTCCATCTCACATTAAAGGTATCAGAAAAATCTCTTTACAGAACCAAGGTGGCTTTTATCAATATATTCTACTTTACAGAAAATAACACATATTCACCAAAGTAGATTCACAGACTTGCAATTTATTAAATTCTATAAACAAGGTTGCTTTCCAGAATGGTAGATGTGAAGGGGATTAAAGTGTTACTGTATACTGTTGCTAATCATTCTGCTTAAGGCTTTACTGATATTTACTGTCTGTGTTACTCTGATGCCATCACATTAGCTCAAATAACCAGAAACCAAGCAAGGAATAAAAACAGAGTCATAACACTGATTTTCCAATTCCAACTTAATGCTATAAATCAAGAATTTTAGGAAGGCTTTAAAATATTAATATTCCTGGCATCCTTAAATGTTGTGTTCATTTCATGCACACTTTTTACAACACAAAAATAAGCAGGTTTAGTGCTCTTTTTTCACAACAACTAGATTCTTCTCTTTGAGGTACACAATACAGCCACACTTGAACTTAATAAAAGACAAGGAACAAAACAAGGACAACAGAAGACTATCCAGCGTCTTCAATCAAGAAGACATGGCTTGCTGGACCACTTACCTTGGCCTCACAGACCATTTTTAGGGACCACCAAACCAACAAATTTCAGAACAGCATGTACCCGTTGCACTAATCACAACTCTTTGCCAAGCTATTTTTCTCCAAGTGACACTTGTGCCAACTCACTAACTAAAAGTGAGTAGCTGTGCCAAGTTACACGCTGAGGTCTGGTTAACCCTGAGGAAGCTTGGTTGTTAGTGGTAACAGAGAATCCAACTTGATTCAATCTACAAATTAAAAAGTCAAAAAAAAACCCCACCCAAACAACAACCCATCCTTTCTAAGTTACGACAACTTTCACATAAGCTTAAGCCATTCCAAAGACTTCCACTGCTGCTACAGAACTGACAACAACTTTTGGGAGAAGTGACCATACCTTTGTCACATCAGGAGGCCAATTAGCACCACAAACAATGTGACATGAGAACTCAGGATAACAAGAGAGACTACAAATTCAAGAGAAAACTATTCAGATCTGTTGCACTCACCCTTTACTTCTATATGACCCTCTTCACCTTTCCCCTCCTCGATTTTCTAGTTTCCCATCACCACGTGGATCCCAGAGAGTGACTACAAAAGGTCAGAACTCTTTCAGCCCTATTATTGTTAGCTGTAGCAAATGTGCTCAGACCTCAGCCTTCTTTCACAGCAGCACAAGAGAGACTGATGATGAGAGAGTGGAGGAATGTGGAAAATTTGGAAAACAAATGACAAAGAGAGTAAGAACACTTAAGAGACAATCAGTAGTAAGATTAATAACTAAAAACATGAAACTGAGTCATACACACACACTACACACCAGAATGTACACCACTGTTTCCAGAAGGGACACATTTCATCTAAATTAAATAGCATAACACAAGTTTAACCACCTATTATCATGACCCTTATTTCTTTTTGCCTACTGCCATTCATCAGATAAACCCTTTCACCTCCTCTACTTCATCAAGCCCACATTCTTCATCAGATATTGAAACACTTTACTTGTGCAGTACTTCAGAAATATGGCACCACGTCTCACAACGACCGTGGGCATATATAAAATAGTGGTGGCAGCCAACACCCACAATTCTGTGTGCTTGTCTCAACATTGCATTAAGTAGATGATGACTCACTAATAGATAACACGTTAACTACTTAATATGAGGAAAAGTGATTTTGAAACTTGAATTGGTATGATTACCAAGCACAAAAGAAAGCACACAGAATAAGAATCTTTGGCAATGATTTTGGACACAATATTTAACTGTCTACCAAATTCTCCAGTAGCAAACTTAAACAAATCCCAGGATAAGTCGTTCATCTGAATGACCCCAAGATTGTCATAGGCTGTGCATTCCTGTCTTAAACCACAAGTGATCTAAGCTTCAAGTCCTCAGACAACATTTAAGTATAGACATCGAACACCCCAGCTGAACAATCTATTCCTCACACACCAATAATAAGATTAATAAAGGTGGTGTATTTCTCTACATTTAAAACCTAGGCAGGCAGACATTCCCTCAATACACCTGATGGATCAGGCAGATACTTTGCCAGTTCATGCCACAGCTTTGTGTGTCGCAGCAAAAAATCAGACCGCGGAGCTGTTTCAGACTATCAAAATACAGAAGGCTGTGACAGAATTTGGCCTACAACTTTTACCAATTCTATGACTGCTTGTGGCCCTAAATGTATGACTTCATCTTGTGCCTGTGGTCTTTTACTGCTAGTGGCTAGTCCAGGCAATTCTGCAACACAGTTTGGTCTCTTAATCACCTGAGGCTTTGTATCTGAATTTATCAATTATGAATTAAATACTAAAATGTTAGAACCAATAACCACCTGGCAGTTATCTGAAATACTTTATAAAATAGGTACTATTCCTATATCCATAGGAACTGGATGAATCTTCACATTTCACGTATTTCAGAAACACAATTTTATAGCATAAGGGATATTTCAAATTTAAATTGTTTCAAAAAGAGAAGAAACTAACAGCAAACAGTTGCTATAATTGTATACTTAATAATAGATCTCACACTACCAGCCAAGGCATTGTTAGGGTATGTAAATTCCTGAGCTCTCTTTCCTTTCAGGGCAGAGGTGAGCAGTGCTAGTCAAGCAACACTTAAATCTATTTTTAGACATCATTTTCCTCCCCTACATGTGTATAAGCATAACTTTCCAATTAACAATTGCTATTATGAACCATTTATTTCCTTCTGCATTTATTTTGCTCCTCACTGCTTTACAAAATTGAATTAGGAGACATTGCTAATTGTATTTGTAATCGAACCGGTCAGCAATCTGAAAGCCTGTTTTCAAAATTGTTAAATATTCATAGCCACGAAGGAAACTAACCTCAGCTGTGACCTTAACATACAAAGTGATACAAAAATACTTGGGTGTTGTTACTTGTCTGAGTGGGTTTGAATAAAAAAAGAACTATCAGACACTTGTTATAGCTTCAACTGTCAATTATTGTGCACACCAACTCACTGTCATGACTGTATCATCAACTCACCCCACACACACATTATGAAAAGCAATTCTTGAATGTCAGTGTTCTCTCTAAACAGTAACAAAGGAAGACACCAGGAGGAATAATACACTGCTATGTTCAAAACAGGAATTAGACAGTAGAGTCAAACAATGCAGAATCAGATATATGAATTTTTAAAAACACACTGATCTGAAGAAGGACTATATTCCCAAGGCAAATGTCTGTTATTAAAACTCTTTTTGTAAGTTGTGGACAATTGAACAGGTGTCTGACTGGAAGCTGATGTTTCCTGTTTGAATTGATATTAAATTTGTAACTAACTGCAACAGCTACTGGTTGTGACTAAACACATAAAACATCTAATCAAAAAGTATTTTTACCCTACTACACTTCACACAGGCATGCACCATCTGTCACCAAGGCATGATCTGTTACTCTGTGACATTATCACATTACTCTTGAAAAGACTAATGCTGCTGCTTAATCTCATGGTTTGAGCCAATTTCTAAACACTAAGCCTTGGCTTGCTGTCAGATCTCCTCTCTACCTGTCTGAGAATCAATGATGGAACACAACTGTCACTTTTTACCATATAATTTAAAGCCACTCAAACCTCATGTTGCAAGCTAATTTATATTCTACAAATAATATTCTAGAAGTGATTTGTTTTGTGGATGAAAAGGAGCTATAAATTCCCCCTGGACTTTAACTATGTAACAGCATAACAACCCTCCTCTAACACACAAAACAACTCAGGACCACAAGCCACTTGAACTAAAACACAAATAGCTTATTAAGGTAGTAAAGAATTTCTATCATTTGAAACTGCAGAGCTGCAAGGTAATTAATCCCCAGCTCACAAGAAAATTTTAGGAAATCAATATGCTAAATTCAACTGATTGGAAAATAGTTTTAGTTTTTCCTGTCTAAAAAATAAAAAACCCCTCTTCTGATTGAACTTGCAGTAACCACTGCAATCTGAAACAAACAAAACCACAATAGTTATTTAAAACTCTGCATAGATGGCAGTGTCTGGAAAAGAACAGGATACGAGCTTGTTATGTTGTCTCTGACAGTGAGGTTACAGTGAGGGTTGTTTTACCTCAATTCTTAATGGCTTTTTATTGAACTTACTCTAAACCAATATAGCATAATACACAGAAATGGCTGTTTGTGTGTAGTCTGCAAATCACCAGTAGGTTTCTCCTCATTTCCCATTTCTCACTCTTTGAAGGGTCATCTTGGAAAGATACATTGCCTGGAGGAATGTGCCCTTCACATACTGACAGAAGCACTACAAAACTGCATGCCCTAAAACGCATTTTGAAGACATATCCATGCATCTTCCAACAATCCTTTTTATTGTAGTTGCCCATTACAGTTCAAAATGTCTTCCAGTAATAACTTAATTGCATTATTAGATTTGAAAGCCAAATAACAGAGGTTTATAGGGATTTGTGTATACAGCTCCATTCTCACTCCTGAGTAAAGACAAACGCAATTAGATGTTAGCTCTGAAAACAACCTGACATCTGTTTGATCTAATCTAAAAATCAATTTTTCTGGATCTTTCATATCTTTTCCAACAAGCTAATACAAGATCTGGACAAAACAATTAAGTCTGTATTTAAAGGTTTCATAGCAATAAAGCACGTCACTTGTTTACCTGCAGATTACTGGATTCTAATTTCTTACCGAAAAAAAACTGTTAGATGACACCTCTACACAATATTCTGTCTAGCAATAAGACATTAACTAAAAACGAAAACAAAATCAACCTTTTCCAATAGGTTTATTATTAAAATGCCAGTCATCTATGTTAAGTGCTGAAAAAAACACTAGAAATTTTTTCTAGTATGGAAAAAATCTCAGTCATAAAGATCAGTAGTGAGATAAATGGACTAAATCCATCTTAGATACTAGCTTTCATTTTAATACCATTAAGGGATCAGAACTAAGACAGATTTAAAACGATGGATAAAATCATCCATCACAGTTTTAATGCATGCGCTCTCTGAAACACACACAATCCAGCTTTCCCACAGAACTACACAGATCTAGAAAATACCTTTGCAGTTAACAGTTGTCCAGTGTTTACCCCAGTAGGAGACTGGGCTGAGAATAAATGCTAACACCAGGGCATATAAAAATAGAGACCAGAATGAGCGCTATCAGTCACATAGCAGTCCGTAGTGCTATTAGCAACTCATTTAAAAAGAAAGAAACGTTCTCAACAGCTTTGATTAGATCGGCAGGCCAGTATCCAAACCCGAAATAGTAAACACTGAGACAGAGCTTAACCAATTTATCTAACACCCACTCACTAGTTTAAGACTAATGAGTCTTAAACTTAGATCTTGCTACATGTAAAAGTGCCTGGGTAATCGCTCCCTACAGAAACCACATCTTTATCTTCTATCAGTTATTGTTTGCTTTAAATGCACACGTAAAGAAAACTACAGTTGACGTGCTTCAAAATCAGGGAAATTTAAAAGAGGAGTCTTGACTCTTAGTCAAAATTTGATTCTTTGCAAGGTATGGGAATAAAAAGGAAAACAAGGAAAATCGAAATATCAAAATACAGAATCAGGGAAAGAAAAACTTGGTTGGGTTGCAAACATCTCCTATCAGTCCAAAATTTCTCATAGACCAAGTATGCTCTACAGGTGATCCTTGCAAAAACAAAGTCCTTAATAATGTAAGAGTCCTTGAAGAATCATCTCTCTTGCTTCCTCATCTACTCCATTGTAATTTCTTGCTGGTTAGCCCATTCCTCTCCACTACTGTGCTATTTCTTCTTTTTCAACATTCTTTTTTCGCACCCCAAGTTTTTTTTCACACCCCGAGTTCCTTCCCCTGTCTCTCAAGTGTCCTTGACATATTCCCATCTCAGAGGAATGCTCCATATTGGGAGCATGTCTGGGATCGCCTACGTAAATTCAATGCATAAAAACACAAACATAATCTCAACCACAAGCAAAAATGTTATCACATGCTTTGATTACCCTGCCCATTACTGACCCACAATGATCCTTGCTTCTTTATCACTCGAGTTCCTGTTGTCACACTTGTCCCCTGCCCCAAACACCCAAAACAAAATCTTAAGCCCACAAACTTGCACCATTTATTACAAAAATCATTTCTAGGACACTGCTTGACTGTAACGCTGGTAGAAGTACCTCTATTCTACCCCTTTTCTATTAAAGAGATAAGCAGCTAATTTTCCCTTATTTGTTTAAACTATATTCTCATTCAAAATCAAAAGGAAGGTATTTCAGCTCCAAAATAAATTACAATATTTGTAACTGGGAAGAGAGATTTAGAGTAGGTCTGGAATACTTTTTACTTGAAGTCTGCATTTTAACAAAAAGGGCAAGGAAGGATTGAAGGATCAGCAGCAGCCATATAAGCACCTAAACTGAGCATGAGCATTCTCTTGCTTGACTTCTACACGGCTTGGCATTAGCAAGAAGATCACATAGGCTTCTACATCTAGACAAGAGTGACAGGCCAATCACGCAGTTTTGTGCCCTCAAACAGCAGCAGTTATATGCAAAAGATAAGCAGTGCTCTGTTCTCATTTATGCAAACTAGTTCAAGGGGGAGAGAAATGGAACACAAGAGTAAAACATTATTTCACATGGTATATTAGGGAAAATATGAATCCTCTAACCTAAAACCAGATTAAACCAAATTAATTACAGGACTACAATCCAATAATTTTCTGACAAACAAATAAAAAAATTTTAAAAGTGAACTATTTGTCTGTTGAACAAGCCTAACAAGGAGTCAGCCTGATCACCAAGTTCTTCTCAGTTTTCTCAATTACAGAAGGCTCCTATTTTGCCAAGCAAATGAAACATATTTCTTACGTTTATAAAAAGCAAAGCATTGGTACATTTTGACTCATTCTCACTTTAGCAGTCCTAACAGTAGCATCCTACATATTTCAGGATGCCTGGCTTCATCCTTCACTTTCTGAAGTCTTCAGCTTCATATCCAAAACTCAATGCTATAGCTTTTCTCTCTTCATTTAATTAACAGACGGACACTTCTCACTACTGTGACATTAGCCCGTCTTTGATTTGATGTTTTCTAAACATCTACTAGAACATCCTTTAACTGATTTCCCTTTAAAACTGAGTAGAAAAGGAGTTTATATACAGATGATTTGGCTGAATGGTTCTGAGGCACTCTTTATAAAAAGGAACAAATAAATGGTGGTGATTAAACTTTGTGTTTATTATGTAGAATCAAAACCAATTCATAGTAATTTATAATTTATCAAAAACAAGGAGGCTTCAAATACGCAATTGTTACTTGTCTCCTCTCAATGATAGGTGTGACTACAAATCCTTCTATAATGACTTCTAAGAGCATTGCATCCATCATCTTTTTTTAATGAACATGCTCATATTAGTAGTACAAGACCACCTGCACATAAAAATTCAGTTTTCTCCACTCGGGGAGTTAAGTCATCCTGTACATAACTGCAGTCTGATGGTCCACAGAAAGCTATTTCTGCTTACTGCAGTGACTTTTTTTTTTTTCAGTTCTCAAAAGTCAAAAAGAGGTAAAGCTAACAATCAAAACAGCACAATCCTTTTCCTTCACTCCATCATTTCTAAATTGTAGGCAGCTGGTTTAACTATTGAACACATCACTCTTCCTACCAAGGGCCAGCAATTACACAGATCAACCATAAGCTTTCTCCTTTTTCTCCATACTGAGTACCCAACACTTCTTTCTTTACCAAGATTCTTAGATTTATTCTTCAGTCCTTGGAGAGCAGTATTTCCAGTATCTCGGGTTTGTATTAGAATAAAGCTGGGGTTTTTTCTTTCTGCATGTTTTTTAATAGATATTCTGTTTGCCTCTTCCCTGTAACTGATGGTCACTTCAAGTCATTCCTTTTTGGGGAAAATCTATCATCTCTCTTTAGCCTGAAACCAAGCTACTGCTTCACAAAAGGAAAACCCGCTCCTTGTGCACTACTTAACCATCAGCTAGCTCACTTTTATCATCATCCACCTTTGTCCTTATTGGCTCATCAGAAGAAGAAATGTCAGAAGACCACCTGGACCTCCAGAAACACTATGCACCCACCTTTTGTCCAAGTCTGTCTGTCTTGGATGGCTAAAAATCTTTAAGGACATGAAAGCTGCAGTATAACAACTTTGTGGTAATAGGGCATTTCAAAATACACAGCACTTCCCACGCTAATTCCTTCTCTACAAATCAAAACCAACTCATTCTTTTTGCTTTCTATGTACAAGGCTTCTTTGGACTGAACTTGATGCAGACTGGGTCGCTTCAAAGTTGCCTGGTGCATTTCTGTTCTTATTTAGTGACAGTCAAATTCCATATTTCTCATACTGATGGGGAGTCTTTTAGCATGTCAGTCTGTACAGCTCTCCACACCACTGTTGTATGATCCTCCAGACATAGTAGTGGTACAGGATATACACTTGTGCAATTAGATTTGTAAACACTTCCAATTTGTACTTCACATAAAAGAAAGAATTCTGTCAGAAAAGCAAGCTACAGCACATCCATTACAGCTCCCCACAGCTGCTTAAGAGAACACTGAAAGTAAGGCATTTTATGAGGCATTTCTGTCTCACCATCATTTCTTCCCACTAGCAGGAAAATATACATTCATATTGTCATACATACAACTACATCATTAAGGAACAAAAAAAGTTGGGAGCCCAGGGAGAAGCAACAAACCAAAGAGTCAGAGGAAATTGTCAGTGAGGTTTGTGAATTGCACAGAAGCCATACAGACATATCTTATCTGAAGAAATAGGCACTGACATTGAAAGACAACTGTCAGAAGGAAGTTTACTTGCACACATTAGCTAGCACTTGATTCTATCTCCACAGAGCAACATAGATGGAAAAGGAGAGAGGGAAGAGGAAGCCAGAATGCACCATGCATTAAATATGTTAGAACAAGTCTCTGCATACTTCTCCTCTGACATCATCACACACATTTACGGTATTGTGTATGAAGTTTTTGTTTGCTAGTTGCTAATCAACAAATAAGATTTAAGAACTGCTTATGTAATGTAAGCATGAGTTTCCCAACATCTAGTCTTTGCATACAATTAAACAAATTTGCCCAGGTGGAGACAAGATGTTTTCCTTAGAATACCCATTTCTGGCCACGTGATAGCCTATTACACAAGCCAACCCTCTGATAATCTAATCTTGTTTAGACTCTGTTAGCAATGCACACATTTTAAGGGACAAACTAACTACCATTCTTCATGAGTCCTTAAACTAAAATAACCATTCAACAAGCAGTGTAAAATATGCTAATGTTGAAATGCCCATGAGCCCAAGAATTATTTCACCTACTGAGACAGCTTGTCCCTACCTCTTCTGCACTACAGGGAACACCAGGCTGACAGAACAATGAGTTCCCCAAGTGCACTGCCAAGATAAAATACATCTCATGCTAACTGGATAAACCTTCATAGCTGAACCACCTAAGATATGTTTTAGCAGGTGATTCATGCCAGAACTCATCAAATAGAACTAGGAGGGGGCAGATTTGGGGGAGCCTTTATTGCTCCAAGGAAAAATGAATCAGCAAGTCAGGAAGGCTCACAGATTAAATATGCAAACCAGAGCTTATATAAGAATCTCGGAACATGTCGAAAACCTAATGAAATAAAGGAGCCACAAGAATACTGAAGGGATGGCATAGAGGGGGTCTTCTTTAGTCAATATTGCTTTCTTTATTCAGGTGGAAATCTCGATGGCAAGACAATGAAATAGGGCTTTTCTTAACTGACTGTAATTACTTATAGCTTCAAAACCATGTCCTTACATAAAGCATTGTCAGAAGATCAAATGTCGTCTGTACAAGTGAAGATTTCCAGGTCTTGTCAAATTTACCTATCAGGCAGCAGGCAGGGTACAGATTACAGAAAGTAAAAGACAAAACAAACAAACAAACCAACCCTCCCAAAAAAACACCCCTCTGACAGATTATAATTTTTTGATGTTTGGCCTTAAGTTTCTTTCCTGTACTTGGGCTACACACAGGTAGAAACTCACTTATGGTCTGTACTGTAAATACACATTGATTCATGACCTTCACACTGGACCTAAGCATTTAGCATTGTGCTCACTGTGAATTTAGCAGCTTGACAAATTATAGCAACTTTCCCAGAACATATTCATTACAAAAAACTTTGAGAAGCTGGAGAACACAAACTCAACTGGCATTAAGAAGCCTCTATCCAAGATGATCACGAAACATCTGGAACACTTACTAGGGCTCTTATAATGTCCACAGTATATATTTCATAACGACATGTTTTACAATTCAACTATTAAAAGATATGTGTGCAGCCACAAGCCTATCGCAAAGCCAACATTTGCTTCCCAATCCTGTTCTTTTTACCCAGTAGAGATTTTCTTCCCCCAATAAAGGCTCATTAATCAAGTCTGCTAACGAATCAACAGTTAGGAGTGAAAAAGGGACTGTATTAAGAGCAAACTACACAAAGCAAAAAGAAATAAACTCTAGATTAACCATACCATTTGAATCACCCCAATAAGACTTAAGTGTATCAAAGTGAAAAAAAGCAGATGCATAACAAGTCTTGGATTATAAAACAATATTCTAATTTAACATAAAATTATTAGCAACATTCAAATATTTGCATATTATCTTATATTCATATATATGTTACTGAACACTAATATTGGCATAACAAAGGAAAGAACCTCCTCTAAATCCAAGCTATGCCTGTTCTCTCCACTTTGTTATTGTTGGCTTGGCAGTAAATTGGACAGTAATAGCTTGTTAGAAGCCTCAGCCTATCTAAATGATAAAATTGTTTCTCTCTTGTGACAGTTTTTTCACAGCATCACTCTCTAGTCAGTGAATTGTGAAAGAAACCTCGAAAGTTTAACAGAAAAAGTGGCTCTTTATCCAATTCTCTGTAAACAAGGATCTACCGAAACAATAATTCTAAAGCTCTCACACAATATATCAAGTGCTTTTCATAGTATAATAGATATAATTAGGATTTTCCTCTCAAAAAAGAATACGCTCCTCAAGATAAAAATTGTCTTTATTTCTAATCCTTTTTATTAAAACACACCCTTTCCCCATGAACACATTTTCAAGCAAGAGTTCCAACCTGTATTATCTTTTCATAATCTTTCCTAATTTAAATATTTTAAGACTCCTGCATTTCCAGGCACATCATTTCTATGATACTATTAAGCATTTTAAAACGTATTTTTGCCATTAAAATATTTCTCCTCTAAAAGTCAGATATTTTCTGTGGCTGGTTTGTGGGTGTATTCTTAAAGCATTCCTGAATCAGAGCAAGAGATGGCAAGCATAGAATAAAAAAATGCGTTTGCTCAATGGACCTTATTCAGACTAGGACAGTATATTATCCTGCTCCAGTACACTGTGATCAGAATATACTGTGATCTACTAAAGATTTTTGTGACACTTCAGCTAGGCATACACACTGAAAAGAAAAGCCACATCATTCAAGTTGTTTTGTCACTGTTCCCCAATGCCCCATTTCTGAGAAGCTACATGTATCTGCTATCGAACTATCGGATGAAAAAAAGTTTTTTAAAAAAAAAAATCCCCTTGTTACATAACAATGTAACAAGTATCCAGAACCAAAACAGTATATGCACGCAACTGGAAAAAATAAAAAAAAGCTGACTCCCCCTCCAAAACAAAACCAGCCCAAAACCTTACTCTAGACAGGAGAATAGCATCTAAATTAGCTTATCCAGGGCAGAAATATTTGTTTGAAACTGCTTTTATTTTTTTGCACTTAGCTACCCGATTACCAAAGGAATTATTAACTTGCATATATTATGTTGCATTCAAGGTAAACAAATAAATGCAGAAAAATATACCAGAAGCAATGGAAGTCAGGCTGACTTTACACAAGTGCTCTCACAGAGCTGCATCAGCTTTAAAATGTAGACACGCAGACCACGATCTGTGTCCCAAGTGCAGCAGACTGCGCCGCTGCAGTGAATACCCCCAGTGCCTCTTGAGAGAGAGCAATCACAATTCACAGTTCTTTCAACACTGGCCCTACAAGCTACCGCAGTGCAAATTCAGCAGTTAAAAGTTTGTCACTCTTACATGAAAGGGCAAGACAAGATATTATTAGCATCCTTATAGTGTAACTGGAACAGTCAGCGTGCCCAAATCATTTCTTTCCCCTTATCTCCTTACACGCATCTGGACAGTCACCTACCCAAATCACTCCAACACTGCCAATTTACACCATAGGAGCCTGAATCAGTTTCTCAACTGGGACCACAGATTCACCAGGACGTCGAACAGTCCTATTAAACCATCCACATGGATCTGTGAAAGAGAATTAAGAAGTGTTTTCAAGATGATGGTGTAAGGGGCCTTGCATAAAAACCAAAACAGTTTCAAATCCACATATTTACTTTACATCAGAACCAAACACAAGAGAACAAAGAAGCGGTAATGTGTAGCTTACCACCACAACCACCATTATACCAACATTCATATTTGTCTTTTGTCAAATCTGAAGGTAATGCAAACAGAGAAAACAGTGAGCCAAAACACAGAAAAAGTAGAAATTATTATCATCTCCTCCTTCTATGGCAGCCAAAACTGAAACATATGCATTGCTAGCAAGCTAGAGGTCACAGTGACAGCTCCTCATTACTTGTATGAATGGAGTTCTTAACGGAATTATCACATTAACAAAACGTGACCAAAACCAGCAAGAAGTTACGTTCAGGACCTCAACTGAATTACTTCCTCTTAAAGAACTACTGTTCTGGTGACTCTCAAGCACATTCTCTGAAAGAAAATCTATACCACACACACTGACACAAATACTCCCAACAGCCCTCATGGGGAAATACAACTCCCTGCAACAGATGAAGTTTTAAAAATAGCTGCAATTATTTTAATTGGACCTGACAGCTGCCTTTCATTTAGTTCAACATAAGGTTTTCTTGAAAGTCTTGAGCCACAGCCACTGGCAAGAGCAGAGACAGTTGCTTACAAGCAGTTGGATCTATTTCTGAGAAGCTTACTCGGCCTGGTGAGCTTTTGTGGAGTACTGCCATACACTCTGTATATTGAGGATACAAAGTTTTAAACTGTGGTCCTCGCTAGTACATTGGAGTAATGCAGTAAGTCTAAGATGCATGCGGAACAAACCCATGGCCTCTTCTTGACAACATTTGCTGAAGCCAGTTCAAATAAAATTCCAAAATGCAGAAAAGAGGATGATAAATTATAAGAAGAAGAAGAAACTATTCTTCGGGAGATCAGATCCTGATTAGCATTCAATATACAGCAATAAAAATGAGTTTCATGATTCCTGGAAATTTGTGATTCCTGAAGTTACTAAGACAAGCAGGAGCAACAGAATTGTCATTAAAATAACTGTTTCTGCCACTTCCAGAACACTCTGTGGTTTAACAAGCCCTAAACCCTCCATATTAATACAACTGTTTAACACCCTTTAGCTACCTTTTCCAAAACACTGATGGTGTCAGCTCCCCATGGTGCCATGGCCAGCACAGCTAGAAACAATGAAGGATGCCAGAGTTGATGACTGTACTGCTACTTTCCTAGCTTGCTCAGGAATAAAAAAAAAAAAATTCAGTAGTTGACCCTTATAGCTCTGGAACTTTCCTTCTATAATTTTCCTAGTGCTTTCCCACCTACAGCCAAATTTTTAGATGACTGAAAATACTAACACAAGTATCCTATTAAATCAAGTTTATATCTAGTCAGTGTCTCCTCTCATATACATACTGTTGGTCTACGATGTAAAGCCTGGAACAGCTTTCTTAGCTCTTAACTAAGGAGATTTAACTAACTTGCCTCTCTTGTCTTGCAATCTTCCACAGAAGGTTAAAATTCCAGTTCAATGCAAGATATAAACGGCATAAACAGTGGACTGACAAACGTGATGGCTCTTACTCAAGTTTGTGAGTATCTGACATCCATGATACAAGTGCTCAGTGGTTACCTAGACCCTGTAAGTTAAGGGCTGAGGTGGAGTAGGAAAGTAAGAATTTTACACATCTATAGAAGACCTTTTACTCTGACACTTCTTCCCCACAGCCTGCTAACTTAGAAAGTAAGCAGAAGTAAGGCTACAGTCTAGTTCTAGCTTTTTCATTATCACAGACTCATAATGTTTAATTAAAAACACACTCCCTAACTAATACCAATAATCCATTCCAACTCACATCCCTGACAGGTATGAAAAAGCACCCACAGTACATTTGAGTTATAAACTTCTTTCAAAAGAGTTATGAACAACCAGGACTTTTCAGAACTAGATGGATTTTTGATGTTGAATATACAAAATCATCCCATGCAGACAATATCTTACAGCTTTTGTGGCTGCAAAGACAGAATAATCAGCCTGGATTTTACTCCATTACCACACCTGTGAAAAACATCCTACATTTCAAAAAAAAAAAGCTATGAATTAAAAAGACAGACCAATTTTGTTTCCATTGTACTGTTTCTAGTCCTGTGTTACTGTTACTCAATTTTTTTTCAGTAGCTTTACAATATGAAAGATCAGGGTCTCCTTAGCTAGAGGAAATTTAGTTTCAGTATTGTAAAAAATTAGGTGGGGTTAGTACTGCTAACAAGCACTTCAGACTCTGAAAGAACATGTCCCAGAGCCCATGCTTAAATGACAGTCATAACACATTATAAACCCAGGCCGTCTATCACTTTGACTAGGCTTACTGGAGAAAGGTGCCAGATGGAATATTGCAACGGATGCTACTCTCATTTCCACCCAGAGCCAAGAAGCATCATCACACCACTATCTTAGCAATGCAAGTACGACTACTGATAGCAGTGAGAAGTGGAAAACATCACTTAGAGCAGTAAGATTAATTTAGAAAAATTTTATTACCAACTTCTAATAACGTCAAAAGGACTACTTGAGATATTTGTTAGTCAATTCTATTGCATCAGTAGATCTACACATAAAATCTAACATTTTGCTTTCACAATGAACAGGAAAAAAAAATCATTTAGTACTACAGGATTCTTCTCTTTCCATTTTCTTCATCTCCCAGGATGAAGTAGAAAAGGCTACTTAGCCTTTTTTCGAGCACAGTTTAGCTGAATCCAAAGTCTCAAATAAGAGAAACATAAGAACCTATGAATTCATGAGCATAATTACTAGGAGTACACATACAAAATCAATAATTTAGCAGCTACATTAATGCAGAAAAATGTAGGGTGCGAACAATAAAAAAACCAAATGCTCTGCACAACTACTTTCTGAAAGCAAGTAAATATTTTGTATATCTGATTCTTTTCCATTAAGTGGGACAGAGGATGCATATCATTACAGACAACAGACAGAGATAATTAGCCGATATTAAAAGAAATTGTTGTGATAAATATTCATTTTGCTGTTAAAAACCCAGTACTAAGTGCTTAAACGTACTTGTTTACTATCCTTCAAAGTGTTAACAGATAATCTGTTTACTGGAAGCAGGAGATGGCATCAACTTACAGGTACTTTGTGAGCTTAAATACTTGATGATGAGTAGCTGGACTGATTTGTACACAACCTAAACGCGTGAATTTGACATTGGATCCTAAATTCTTCTCAAGATGAATGACTCAAGGGGAAGGGAAGAAAGGAACCCTCTTCAGCAATATGTGTTAATCTCATTAAGCTCTGCTTCACTACTGGGTATTACTCCAGCATACAAGACTCATAGTTCATATCCAAGTATCAGGACTGACACCAGAAGATGCATGATCTTAGGAGAGGGAGTCAATTTTACGTTGACTCTTAAAATAACCATTTTCCCCTCTTATTTCAAGACATCATGATACAACTATATGCACACAGACCTAAAAAGCAGTGTCCAACTTATATTTTAATCACACAGCAGAATAAACGTAAATATAAATAGAGTTATCTTTCACAGACCTTTTCTGCCCAGCATTTTAAGACACAGCAGCTGCACTGAAACTAGACTCCAGTCTCTCAAAGTCTCTGACTCCTCCTCCAAAACCCCAAAACTACTGCATCAAAAAAAAAACCCTCAAAAATTACTTAGTGTTTTAAGTTGAAAAATCCAGCAGAAAGATAACTTAAAAACCAGAAACAGTTAATACAGTTGATAATATTTCAGTCACATATTCACTTGGAGGGGGAGGGATTAGTACAAACATGAAATTGTACCAAAAGATACACTTGCCCTCAGGTTCCAAGTCAATTCCAAATTACCACATTCTAGATACTTATTACAGATAGACTCTCCCAAATGAAAAAAAAACAGATGAAGGGAACATGAAAAACGTGCAATTGTTTCATGCTCATTTGCAAGGTGAACAGACACTTCAAGTTTTTTAATTCTTAAAGAGACTGTGAATGCATTTAAGAAAAAAATCATAGTATATTTTCAGTCTGGGCGCAGGGGAAGGAAAATAAATCCTCTGCACCATATTTTCAAAATTTCAGTCCCATAGAACTTAGTATCGTTACAGTAGTTCCTGTCAAGCATGCAGAAAATCATAACTTGGAAACTAACTACCTTTAGGAAAGAATTCACTATCTCTAAATCCTGCATAGCTTAATCCTTGTAACTACATAATTTAAAGAAGAAGCCTAATACATAAGTTATCATCTCAAATATAATATTCAAGACAATTTGGGATATAATATATATTCTGCTGAGCTTTTTTTTCCATCTTTGAAACCTAGGAAGAGAAATTACCTTCCAGCAATCACTATTTCCCCTCATCTGCTACATCAAATACTTATCAATCAACAAGAAGCAGTTATTTTGCAGATTAAAGAGCAGAACATACAAATAAACAACTACTGTCATGAGAAATAGTGTAAGTGCTCAAAAATGTGTTCAGAACTGTGTTTGACACCTTACTATTCCAGTAAGCAGGCA
The DNA here is from genome assembly GCA_013396775.1 of Cephalopterus ornatus. NCBI lineage: Eukaryota > Metazoa > Chordata > Aves > Passeriformes > Cotingidae > Cephalopterus > Cephalopterus ornatus. The sequence goes on from VZRE01013907.1 coordinate 21,382, forward strand.
ATGTCCAGCTAAGCTCTCTTGCAGAAGTAACTGATGCTAAAACACTGGTGTGCCTGAAAGAAGGAAAAAGTCGACACAACCCAATTTAAAGGTTTCTCATGTGGTGGCTCTAAGAAATGCATTGCAGGGAGCAATTCAAACTCAGATAACAAGAAATAAATTTTAAACTCACTAGTGCTTTTAAAGATTACTGCACTCTAGTCTCTTCAGAGAAGCAGAGATAAGCACACTATCAGAGAGTCTTAAAAAACAGGTAACACCACAGGCACCAGCTGTTGCTGTTTACCTCCTCCACCCTGTATGGGCTTGGCCCTTCTGGAAAGGGGAGGGAAAGATCTGCCACCTGTACTTGATTAGTGCAGACCAGCCAAGTGAGGCTACCCTCCATGGCCCCACAGTAGAGCCACACAGCACCTCCATGCCCAAGTGGGAAATTTCCCAGGAGATTTTAGAAGGCTGAAGCTAAATGTCTTCTATTCTTCCATTCCCTGCCCCTGAATTACAATGTACTTTTAATCCCTCAATGAATGAACGTGATTCTACACTGCCCATCTGAAATGAAACAGTAAAATACTGTAATAGCATCCCACACTGGGACAGACATTTGTGAGTCCATCATTCTACTTATGATAATATATAACTTGTTTACTAACCACACCAACTGCTAGTTCACCATTTACACCGGACTTAAGGTCTAATCTGAAACCAGAGCATGCCACATTCAAACACTGCTGACCTACACATTTCAATCAGAAGATGCCTCCAGACAATTAAAAATACAAAGCCATCAGAAACCCCTAGGAACTAAAGAGAGTAGGTACATAAATCTCAAAAGCAACTGCTCTGCAAGAGAGCTTTTAAGGGAAAACGACTTCAATGTTTCTTCTCCTTATCCAACTTGAGTTCTTACAATGGTTAGTTATTTCCCATTCCTGTAGCAACTAAAAAACATTTTACAGATAGACACGAAGCTCCCAGCCTGCTGCCTGCCTAAAGTCTAGAAGTCAACCTGCCTAGGGGAAGAAAAAGTAGGAAAGAAGGGAGGTGGTACACTTTAAATCCGCCCAAAAAGAGATACAGCTGAGTAAGTACCCAGGTTTTAACTGCACTTCTGCCTTTTATGGACATATTATCAAGGATCAAATCACTGATGATGACATTTACATTTACCGTGACTAAGTGAAAGACTATTCCAAACCAGCAACTGTTGGAACTCTAAAGGCAGGTCAATCTCTATTATGCTAAATTCAAACAAGAGCCTGCTGAAGAAAGAGTACTCCCTGCCTTCCCCTCACACCTGCCCTTTATTACATCTAGAGTTTGCACAACCACAGCACAGGTTCAACCAGTAACTGATCCAAAAACCCTAACCTTGCAAGACATCAGGGGAGAACTTTTTTCTATTCAGATCAGCTTGATAGTTTTGGTGGAGGTTGCAAGGATGAGTAATTAAAACAAATAAACAAAAAAGATTAACCATGCTAAAAATCTACAGGCAACCAAGAAGAAGCAAAGATGCTAAGTCAGTTCAGTAAATAGTTACGGTCCAGAAAGTGACTGTATCAGCAGGCCGTGTTCTACACAACTGAAAAAAATACTTACAGGATGTGGTCTGAACTGCAAGACAACCTTGCTCAGAAAGTGCAGTGCCTGTTCTTGCAACAAAAAGTCAATTACTTTCCTACACAGCAATGCTTTGAATTTATAGAAGGCTTGAGAGAATGAGACTGAAGTGCATAAAAGTATACAGACCATCATCCCCAACATAGTAAGTTCAAAACCTACATGCACGCACTTTCTTTTAACAAAAAAAAAATCCTTCTAAATTCCAAAGTGCCCAATACAAGAGGTACAAATGATAAAAAGTGTCAGTTGTTCATTTTGACCTAATTGTAATATTAAGGTTAAAAAACATTTAGAAAAATATTCAATGACTATCAACCTGTAACTCAAACCATTAAGAGATATACTGAATAGATTTATAAAAAGAAAAATTTATATTTATATACATAACAGTGCCACTGCTCTTAAAATCTAAGTGAAAAGGCACAAAATGGACCTCAAGCTTCTTAGACCATCCGAAACTGCCATTTTATAGTAGAAGATGCCTATTACCTACATCAGAATGCAGCCTACTTCCAATTTTAATGGTAAAGGTGATTTTTCCTATAAGAAATCCATGAAATAAGACAATTTCTGTTAACCTTTAGGTGTTTGGATGTAAAGCAAGACTATTAATGGCTATGGATGAAACCAGTCTCTACAGGGCACGCAAGTTTCTCAGCCAATTTCTCTTCTACAGCCCCTCCTACTAATTCATTAACTAAGAGTGACCCATATCACACACCTGAAAAAACACACTCAAAAGTAAATATTGATAGGAAGAAATAGAAACACCTTCTTTTTAATTAAAAAAAATTAATAATTCTTCCAGGATGTTGTCTTTTGTTCTGCTCCTAAGTCAACATAATCAAGGTCTTGGAGAGCCTAAGAAGGGATGCACTCAGGAAGAAACCAAGAACGGATGAAACAAAGTATAACAGTCAATATGCTTTTAAAAGTCACAACAATTATATGTCATGGTTAATTAAATCACAGTAAAATTAAATTTAAAAGTACCTTCAACAAACACCAACCAAAAATTAAAAAAAGCAACACAACTGTTTAATGGATAGGTATAAAAGAGATATTTACAACGCTATCAACAGCACAGAAAGACATCAGAAAAAAAAAAATTGGAACAAGCACCAGGGAGGGAAAAAAAACCTTTAGATACGTGTCTATTAAAACTAGAAATGACAAGTGCTCTGAAGAGGGTTTAGGTTGGCCAAAGAATGAGAAAAGACAACATATAACTGTTGCAAATATACAGCAATTTGCGACATTTACAGGTTCCAAACAGCAAAAAGCAGATTTGTGTTAAGATCAGGCTTTGTGGAACTGCATTAACACTAAGATAGTAGCAAGTGCAACTCGAACACAGATGCATGAACTAATTTCCAAGTCCGTTTGAAAATTAATTCCAGTTACTAGTGATGACAAGGGGCTGAAGCGCAAGTAAGTTTTTAACTCGGTATTTCATACTGAAAACGTCAGCAAACCAGGCCAGACTCAGCAGAAAGAACAGACAGACCTAAGGTGCGGGGAGGATGGGGACACCCACAGGTACTTGCCACTCTCAGGGAGTGGAATTAAAAAAAAAACCCTACCAGCATTTCCTCTTTCAATCCAGGAGACAGGAGCATACCAAGCTTCCAATCATGGTTCACAACTGAGCACTTAAGATCACCCCAAAAAAAAAAGCATAGAAATTACAGTAATTATGGCCTCTGCTTCACATGAAGCTACTTTATTATTAAATGCTTAATTTAAATAAATCCATGCCTTCCACAACTATGGAAATAAAACACTTGCCCTCACTCTCTCCTCTTTCAGGGACCTCTCACTTCTCACACAAGACAGAACAAGAATAAGGACATGATGCAAGTTAATTCACTTAAGTTAATTTTTAACTCTATGTCTAATCATGATTGAAAAGAAAGAACAAACAAGAGAAAACATTCAGAAAGGACAAGCAAAATTCCTTTAAAAAGATACATACTTCATTCCTGTAGGTTTAAGACAGCTATAAAATTAAGGCTATAAAATTATTTCAGATTAGAAAAACAAACACAAAATATTAGTTTGAAACTGATCAGATGAATTACAGCTTCTAGAGACACATGTATTTTTCTGTTGATGCCATTTTTAATATCTTTGCCTTCCAAACAGGAGAAACTGATGTGACTACCACCTCCTTTGCAAACAAGGAATGATATGCAATAAAATGCTTGGCTTTGGGCTTGTTTCTTTATAATAATAAAATCCTGCAATATTTGCAGCTATTAGTTGTAAATGTTCTTACTCCCTGTCTTGAGAACTTGTGGGAATTAGGTATCGGACAGAAGCAAAATTCTTTACTGCTCATTTTTTATTTTCATCAACCCTAGTTTCTACCTGCAGTATCAAGCAATTACCTACACCTCTCACTGTGCCTGTGCCCTAAGGGAAAAAAAAAAGAAAAACACACCAAAAAAAAAGTCTCCAACCACTCAAAAAAACCCAAACCACCCACCAAAACTGTATGCTGTGCACAGGCCTACATATCCAAGGAGGAATACATAATTATCTTTTTCTTATACAGCACCCCTACTGACAGACTGCTTGTTTCAATTTCCATCTATGGTATATGTTAATCAAACGTAAAAATAGGGGATGGGGAAACAAACAGTAGCAAAAATGCTGAAAGTCAGCAATTAGTATTTAATACTATCCTGAATACAAGAAGTCCTTTTCAACTCCTTAATTCAGGAAATAAAATAGGTTTGAAAAACATAACTACCACATTCTGTTTCACATGAGTATGATATTTTTATTCCTTTCACATATGTTGCTTCCTGAATAGATTTAGCGTAATTTGGCATTCCAGAACAAAACTGCTCTCAGTGTTTGGCACTTCACGTACAATGCAGCCAGGAAGCCACTCCTTAAAACTATGCAGCCATCTGCAGCAGACACCAAACTTTTTGATAAGCAAACTGCACTGCTGTACATATGCATTATTTCAATACATAATAAAAGTTCTCATCTGTTAACTAAACCCTCCACATAACTGCCTGCAAATAACTTCAGACAATCTGCAACACAACAGTTGACCACAAATAAAAACAGAAAAGAGAAAAAAAAAAATAATAAAAAAAGGAGACTTCTTATCATAAAATTTCCTGTTACTCCATTTTCTATTTTGCTTGCTAAACCGTGTAGACTACAAACAAAAATAAAACAGCCCCTGATGCCCTGCGTTACATGCACTTCC
>VZRE01013908.1:0-34654 GCA_013396775.1 Cephalopterus ornatus
ATAAGAATCGTGGTAATAATTATGTATTTCTAGTAGCTTTTTGACGTGTTTTCCCCCTACTGCTTCGCGTGGGTTTGATTTAGAAGAAAAATAGGGGAATGCGGGGGAAAATAGGAAAAAAAAATAGGGGGATGGCGAAAAAAATAGGGGAATGCAGGAAAAATAAGGGGATGGGGGAAGAATCGCGGCTAGCCGATAAGAATCCCTTCTCCCAGCGCGCGGTTTTGTTGGCACTGAGGAAAATCCCCGCCGAGTCGGCTGCGGAATAAATCCCGGGAATAAATCCGATTTTCGGGAAAGCTGGGAGAGGCGCAGACCGGGGCGCGGAGGGACGGGGCTGCCCTGCCCGACGCGGTGCTTCCCTGCCTGGCAAAGAAAACGTCTCTGTGCTGGGAGAAAGGGGTAAAATGGGGCAGTTTTGGTGATTTCTTGCCCGGTGCAGCCCGACCCCCGCCGCCGTCCGGCTGCCTTCGGGCAGCGCTGCCCGCACCGCCGCTTTTGATGTTTTTTTTCTCCTTTTTTTTTTTTTTTTTCCTTTTTTTTTTTTTTTTCTTTGTTGTCTCGGTAATTTGTATTTCTTAATCCCGCAAGCAAAATTTCCGTGCGGGGACTGCTCTCTCTTTATATTTATTTTCCTTTTCTCAACGCGCTTCGTCTTCTGGTAGCCCCACGGCTGTTTTGCCTTTAAAACAAAAAGGAAAAAATAAGAAGAAGTAGCCATTGAAATATACGCGGTTTATTTTTTTTCCCCCCCACAGTCAGCTTTTTATTTATTTGTTTAAATGACTTTTGTTTTTTAGAGTTTTTATTTTTATCGCCCTTTCCGAGCTCCCTTTCCCAGGGGCTCGCGGGGTCCGGGACTGCCGGGAGGACGCTGCTCGCACTGTCCTGCCCGCATTCCTGCCCGAATTCCTGCCCGCTGCTTTCCCTGGGAGGACACGAGGGATTTCTGACCGTTTGATTTCACTCTCTGGCTCTATTTTTAATTTTTTTTTTTTTTCATTTTCTTTCCCCTGGGCGTGGAGAGGTGACTCGGAGTTTACTTTAGGCGTTGGGAGGGTGACAGGTTTTGCAATAATAAACCTGCTCTTTTCCCAGCTGCCCGGGATGAATGACTTTGAAATTTGCAAACCTGATTGCCAACATCTGCAGAGAAGGAAGCAGCCCGAATCGAGGGAAAAAGATTTATTAGTTTTAGACTAGGTGGCAGTGCCAATTTCCCAGGTGCTAAGAGGAGAGGTGTAAAGCGAATGGGCTATGAAGCCAAGCACATGGACAAACACCTTTTTTCCTTCCCTTTTGTCTTTTTTTTTCCTCCTTTTTTTTTTTTCCCCCCCACTGGTTATTTTTTCCACATCTTGCTGAAGCAGAATATGATCTCTGCAAAAATTTGTCTGGACAGTCTCAAACCAAACCGAGTGCGGGTTCTCAGTATTTTTTCAGTTGTTCTTACTTTTTATTGGGTAATTTTTTTTTTTTTTTCTTTTTTTTTTTTTTTTCCTGTTTTATTTCTCTTCCCAAAGTTCCTTTTCTGAAATCCAGGCAGGCCACGAGGGAGGCACTGAGCTTTGGCCTCTCTGAGCCGACCAAGCTCCGTGATGCCGTCCGGGAGCTTTCCCACTGCGCTATGAGCGAGCCTCGGATTTGGATCCCCTCACAGAGGGAGTGGGGTTTGCGATACCTCCGTTTTTTTTTTTTTTTTTTGTTTGTTTTTAACGTGTTCTTATTATTTTTATTGTTTTGTATTTTATTACTTTTATTTTCATTTCTCTGGAAGTGTTTTGAAACCCCCCTTTCCGTGGCGCCTGGTCTCCCCGTCCACTCTCCGGTGTGATCCTCGCAAAGCTCGCTCTGCGCGATCGGCTTCGTCACGGCAATTCCCAACCAGGCTAAACTCCATTAAAAAGATCCCTACAATTAACAGCCGAAACTCCCATTAAACCACGGCAGTGGGATAGGCAGGGGTATTTTTTTTTGTTGTTGTTTTTTACGGCTTTAACAGTATCGCCTGGAATGATGATTGCTTCCTGCTACCGAGGGGCCCTTTGTAGGTTTGCATTTGCAGTGCTGTTGGTGCGTGGATTTTTTGTTGTTGTTGTTGTTGTGTTTTTTGGGCTGGGGATTGTTTTGTTGGTTTTTTTTAGGAGGGCTGGAAAGCAAAGGCTTGTGCAAGGGGTTAAGAAAAGTGGGCAGGAGGCAAAGCCTTTAAATAGAGCCAGTTCAAACCAATCCTTAAATACCGCCGGGCTGAAGAAAGAGACTCTTGAAATCTGTCCCAGTGTCCTCTGAAAATAAATACACCCCTTTAAAAATAGCACGATTGGCCATATTTGAGAATCCAGTTATCTCCAGCACCGACTCCTTGTTTTTCCCGTACCCTCTGCTCGTACTGGCAGCCGGGCTCTGCCCCAGCGCCAAAGTACAGGCGCCTGGGCTGTGTCCAGTGACCCCTGGACCCTCGGCTCCTCTCTGGGGGCTTTCTGCTCCCTGGTAGTGTTTTGGACGCTGCTGTGCAGGCTGAGGGGACGGGGACAGAAGCCCCTTTGTTGGAAGCTCATGGAGGGAGGAGTGAGCTGGAGGCTGAGGCAGGAGATGAGCTGGCCCTTGATGCCGGGCTGCCATTCCCTGTCCCCCTGGTGCTCTCCGGTGTCGCCATCTCCCCATCCCCGAGGAGGGCAGGGGGGTTATGGGGGCTGGGGAGCAGCGGGGTGCTCCCCACGGGCCTTGTCGAGGGACAGGGGAGGAAGGGGACTGTTTGCAATGGAATTTTATTCCTGGAGCTTGCTGGGAAGACCTTGCATAAAAACAGGCTGCAGCCGATGGAGTGGGGCAGCGGAGTCTGTTGAGCGGCTCAAAATATGAGGGTTTTATTGTTTTGCTCCTTCCCTGCCCCACTGTATTCGGGTCCCAGTCTCATCTCCGTCCCGGTGGAGTGTGTTGTTCTTGGCAGCCTCTGTGTTTTGGGGGAGGTGGAAAAGGCTCCCCCAGATGCGATTGCAAAGGGCTGCTCTGGGAGCATGTTCGTGCCAGGCAGCAGCGGGGCTGTGTGCGAGCAAGGATCACCCATATCCAAAAAAAGACTCTCTGAGTTTAAGATAATAATCATAATAATAAGAACGTGGGTTTTGCTTTATGCTGAAGTATCCTTTCTTGGGTGGGGGCTGCTGGAGCAGATCTATATGTATATAAAAGGGTGCTCAGCCTCTTCTGTTAAAATACGTTTCAGGAATTCTTTCCTGTGCCTGGGAAAAGGGACACACAGCAGTATGAGCAGAGCTGATTATGTTAAATCCAGCTCCAGAGCAGTGGCTGGAAGGAAAGTGGTCAAACAGAGGGGAGAGATTTTGGTTTCCTTGCTTTCCTACTTCCACATTAGCATGTGCATTCAAATGCAGGGATTTAAGGCAGATTGCAGACTGTCCTTGCTTCCAGGCCTGCTGTGCCTAGGGAGAAGTTTTTCCAGTCAGCTGGGCCAGGTAGGAGCATAGGAAGAGAAATAAAAATACCCTTCCCCCCAGGATAGCGCTGCTGTGCCAGCAAAATCCCGCTGTAGCCATCCTTATAATGGCAAAATGGTGCTTCTGCTGAGCCCGCAGATTTTGCAGGAGGCCTTGCCGTCGGCAGTGCCAGCGGAAGCACAATTTGCTCATTCAACTGCATCCATGCTAAAATTGCTTCACTGATAGAGATACCGGGATAGCATGGATTCGGTGCCGGACTGACCAGTGCCCTGCTCCTGCCTGTGACTCGACTGGGGAGGATGGCGGCTCCCGGACCAGCAGCGGGATTTTGACTGTGATTCGGACGCGGCTCTTTTTGGTCACGTTTTTATGCTGCAAGGAAAATACCATCGGTGTTTAATGGCCCTTGAAATCGCGGTTCCCCCTCCCTGCCCGCCCAGGGGGTGGTGCGAGGGGCTGAGCACGGGGGGCTCCTTGGGGCAGTGACTCGCAGTGTAACACCGGGAGGAATGTGGACGCGCTGGAGACCTGCCTGTGGGGATGTTTCTCCTCCCTTGGGGCCCTGGTGAAATCAGATGCTTTTTGATACATGCTTTCAGGCAGAGCAGTAGCAGTACTTGTCCCGGTGGGGCTCAGGGAGGTGATGCTGGCCTGGGTGTTGTACTTCGTCCTGTCGAACTCTCCTCTTCACACCCGGCATCCCCGGGGGTGGAGGAAGCGCTCGGCCATGGAGTGATGTCCCTGCAGCTCCCTTGGGCTGGCAGCCAACTTGCAGGCTGTGAGGGAGGCAGGAGCAGTGTCTTCAGGCTGAGAGGGTGGTGGAAAAGGGACTTGGTGTGTTTTTGGGAGTCTCCCACCATGTGCTCTGGTTTTTCTCTGATGTTGCAGTGATTTTCCTGAGGTCCTGGTGGTCGGGTGGATTGCGGGGTGTTGTGTCCGTACTTCGAGAGGGATGGGAAGGACTGTCCACCCTGTCCTGCAGCCCCCCATTGAAGTTCGCATACCAGCTGCTGGTAGCTGGTGGTGGGGACATTGGGCTTGGAATGTGGACAAGAGCCCAAGGGCCGATGTGGTGACGTAAACTTGCTCGGAGCAAGGTCCTGCGGGATCCTCTGCCGATCTTCTACCGTGTGAGCCTTTCTAATACCTTCTGTAGGTGAACAAGTGGGAGCCTGTCCCTGCCTCTGGTACACAAGGCTGGTAAAGGTGTGATTTATTAGCAGCCCTTCTTCCACCCCGAGTGCACCTTGCCCCCCACCCAGCACTGAGTCTCCTTGATGGGGTTGGAAAACCACAAGTTCCATCCCTGACTGATGTTGTGCCAGAGAAAATCTGATCTGGAGGATGAGCCGGTACTAGAAATCCTAGCTGGCGGTGGCATAGGGCATTGGGCAGGTCCCTGGTGTTGGGGACAGGCTCCTGCTCTTTCCGGGCACAGCAGCTGTTGGAGAAATGGAAATTGCTGGGAATTAATCTTGCTGCAGACGTGGCTACCGGAGCAGGGCTTTCGTAAGGGAAATTTTAGATCTTCTTCCTAAGATAACCCAGGGTAAGGCTGAAATTAGTTTATAATTATCCAGTAAATAACCCCCCATCTTGTCGTTTCACCATCTTCTGATGAATATGGAAATGAACATTGTTGAGGGGAATTAACGTCATTAGGGCAGCTTTCCAGGTGAGCGCCTTGCGGTTCTGCCGCGGCTGCGACCGGCGGGCGGGTGTTGGATCACCTCCTGGAGCTGGGGTTAGCGCCGACGAGTCGGAACAAGGCCCTGTGTGTTTGCACCGTGTACTAAACTGGTCCAGTTAAAGCTTCGGGCGGGAGGTGGTGCAGGGAATCGGGGCCAGCCTGGCATGTGCTGACACGAAAGCTGCCGTGCCGGGATGAGGAGATGTTGGTCTGGGTTAGGTAACGCAATCCAGCATCGCCTGCTCGAGGTGCTGAGGACAAGGGAGCGCTTTGTTTGGCCTCGCTGCTGAAATGGAGAGCACGGTGCGCCCTGACCAACCTGAAAATGCAGGCGGGGTTTGAGACGATGAAGAGCCGAGGGCAGCCCTGAGCTCCCTGCCCGTGGAGCCGGGGTGAGAGAGAGCAGTGCTGTGTCTGGCTGTACAGCCCCCTCGCTGGCTTTTCCAGCTGGGGATGCTGTTTAAAAAGCAAAGTTTGGGAGTGGAGCACTCCAGCATGTCTGCCTCACCCTGGCCACGAGGATTTGGTGGTTTCCTTCTCCCCGTGTTTCCTCCTAGCCCGGCATTTCTGGCTGGCTTCGCTCCGGGACGGCACAGCTGGATGTCTGCAGGCATCGCGATGCACCCACCGTCGCCCTCTCTCCCTGCTGTTGATTTGCTTTGCTTATTGTTCGCTTCTCTCCAGCTCTTAAACACCAAGCGGATGGCACCACGCAAACCCTTTAGCCCTGTCCGTGTCCGTGCTGGCTGGGGGACGTGCGGCGGGAGCCTCCCGTACGGCAGCGCCGCGGCGGTGACAGTTGGGCTCCCTCCCCACGCTGCCAGGATCAGCTGTTGGGTGCACAATATGCTCCCGTTTCCTTCTCCAGCTGTTGTCGCTGATGGTTATGGGAAGCGAAAGGTAGTTGAGAGTTTGGTAACTCTAAATCAGGGAGGTGATGGGCAGAAAGGAGGGGCTGAGGGGGGACTCGATGTGTATGAGGCTGGGTTGTGTTTAAATCCAGCCAGACTTGAAATAGTGGCTCAAGGATTGAAGTGACCTTGGGAATAAATTTTATTGCCAGCGGTGGCCAAAGAGCCATTTTGAGGGAGCTTGGATGCAGGCGGGCAAGCCAAACATGGTGGGCTCGGAGCAGTGTGCTATGTTAAGGAGAGAATATGCCCTCTTACAGGAATAACATAGATTTTGAGGCACTCAGCCCTGTTTCTCTGGAGCTGTATCCCCGGCAACTTCTGCAAAGGTTGCTCCTGCTTCTGGCTCCATCCATCTTATTCTGCCGCATGCCTGCCAGCAAACAATCCTTTTTACCTTTGGTGGTTAGATGTATTGCCCCTGATTCCCTTTCTGCCCCCATCCCATCTCAGCAGAATTCCCTGTGGCTTGAATATGCTTTCAGTACATTTGGTTTAATTGCTTTTAATTAAAAAAATTAATAATTGCAGTGGCCAGCGTGGTGGGGAGGAAGGGTTTTGGAGGGATTGGGCTCGGTGCTGCTTGCAAGCAGCGCTGGTCGCCATGTGTGGATGAAGCAGCCCCTGTGTTACCCCGTGTCGTTCTGGTGTTTGTGTCCTGGTCTGCTGAGTGGGGGGACATCCTCCATGCCATGTCACATAGAAGCCAAGCAGATAATACTCCAGCGAGTAAAGATCCCACCTTGCCGGGGTGCCAGTGGAAGTCCCGGCTCCGCTCGACCGGGCAGACACACCATGCCGGGCTCCTGGCATGTGCAGCCTGCCGGGGTTTCTCTTTGCAATCCCTGAGTTACAGCGGGGCTTTCTCCCTAATGAGATTAGTGACACAAAGCAGCAATTCTTCTGCTACTTTTAATGGATGTTCGGGGTTTGTGTGGAATCGGAAATTCCTACTTGCATCAGATGAGCCCTCTCTGTGACTATTTTGTGGACAGATCTTCCTTTCCTTGGCTTCAGGGCTGACGTTATTATTGGCACAAGTGTTTTAGGCTCTGCTTCCCCTTCTTCCCAGCCCCAGCCATGGTGGATTTTATCTTCTGTCCTGCTTTGAATCTCTCTGTCAGCCCAAGCTGCTTCCATCTTGTGGGGGACTCAAAAACCTGGTGGCTTTCCCTGAACACACTAAATGCGACTGGGAGGAAGGAGAAGTGCACAAGTCACTCTTGAATCATTCTTGCAGGTGCTCCTTGGTCTCCCCAGTTGAGATGTGGAAGCATTTACGTGTGCGTGTGTGTACATCTGTAGGGCACCCATGTAGTGCCTCACCTGGCGGAGCACTGGCCATGCCTGCCGGGTGACATCAGGGCCAGCTTGGCAATTTGTCAAGAGCCCAAGGGCTGCGCCTCGGTTTGAATATGTATTTGCATAATTCATCAGGAATTAAACCTCACCACCATAATATTTGCCTCTGTGTTTATCTCCTGGTATCGGCGGAGGGGAGGTGTGGGGTCCTGGGCGTTTGCTGGCCCTTTGCTTCGTGGTTTGGCACTTTTTTGGTGCAGAAGAGCTGCCGTGGACTGATGCTCAGGAGGATGTGGGAAGGACAGGAGCCTCTGGAAGGAAAAAGGGCTGAACGTGGGGTCAAGAGGAGAGGCTGGGCAGAGGCTGAGCTTTTGAGCCTGGTTTCCTAAGGGAAAGAGGCTTATGGGGTTGTGATCTGTGAGTGGATCTCTTTCTTCCACCCCTGGATGCCCGCAGCCTTGTTGAATTTTTTTTAGGGTGGTTTTGGTCCCTGCAGGAGGTCAGCACTGGGCTCTAGGAGATGGGTGTGTTCACTCCCATGGCACACAGAGCACTACATGCGGGTACATCCAGCTTCACCTTGCACTTACCATGTCCTGGCCGTGCTATATCCAAGTGGGAATCATGAAGCTGGAGCTGATGAACATGTTTGGGTCATTGGCAGTGTCCTTGCTCCAGCCCTGGGGTGTTTCTGGGAGCCACTGTCCTCTCGCTGCCAGGACCCCTGTGTTGTGCAGTGGTTGCAGTGCCAATGCTGAGCACACACGTGTTGGTGATGGGGTGTTCAGGTCTGACTGGGGGGCTGTGCCTCAGTTTTCCCTTGTAGTGCCATCCCCCTTTGCCAGGCACCCCAAGAGGTGCTGAGCCATGGCAGCTGCTCTGCAAACAAGAGGGTTTATAATAAGCAGCAACGGAGGCTGCATCTCCCAGGGCTTTGAGTCATCCTGGCTCGTGCTAACTGCGCCTGGCAGGGGCCTGGGAGGCAAAACAAACCCACATCCAGCTGCCACCTCCCTGCCAGATGTTAGTGGTGGGGTGACTGTTTGGGTTTCAGTGGTGGGCCTACCAGTGAAGCAGATGGAGCTGCTGCAGGGAAATGCCACCTCTGTGGTGGCTGTGGTGAAACCCTGGAGAAACTGGTGGCTTGGGGACTTGCAGTTGGGCCACCTGGTTTCTAGAGGAAGGGGCGAGATGAGCAGCCCTGGCCTGGTGTCGTGTTTGGGTTGGCAGAACTGGGGGTGCTGAGGCTCCTTCCAGCACTCCTGAGCTTGGGCATGGTGTGGACCGTTCTGGCCGTGACCTGTCACCCCACTGGGCAGGAGGACGGGCAGGGAGGAACCCAGGGGGGATCCCACTCACCACCTCACGCAGAGGGAAGACAGGCAGGGCAGTGGGTGTCCCTGGCCAGCAATGGGAAGCTGAGGGGAGGAGCAGGCAGGTGGCATTTACCTTTCAGTGGGTGCCCGGTGTGTGTCTGCAGGGCTGGTGCTGCCCATCACACAGCGGTGTTTAATTTCTCAATGGGAGGGCAGAGAGATGATGCTGCACAGTCCCATTTAACCTGCTGGTGACCTGATCTGAAGTCATTGTGGCTGAAAATAGACCGTGTTCCCTCCAGGGCACGGCTAATGGTGCTGGGAAAGCTGGGATCTCTCTTTGAAGGCTGATTTAATTGCTGCTGGCAGGCACTCGGGGCAGGTGATGTGGGGACCAGCACCCGGTGCCATCCTACAGTAACCTCCCCCCACCGAGTGCCTGTAGCTCTCCCGGCTCTGGCAGCGAAGGGTAATGAGCTGTTTTCTAACAAAGGCACGGGATGGTGTGTGGGTGGTGCCGGGTTAAATGTACGGGCAGGGCTCAGGGAGTGGGGGCTCACTTGTTTTGCATTGTCTACTGCACTGAGTTTGGGTGATTTAAATAAAATTTTAAAAAATAGGATGAGCTAAATTTCTGTGCTTAGGAAGGAGAGGGAGCACCTGTACTGCAAGTGTGCCAGGAGCAGAGCCAGTGGTAGGACCCCTGTGCTGGCCACCGGTGTGTTCACCCAGATGAAGGATAGACCAGAGCAAAGACATTTTGCTGCTGTCCTAGAAAATCAGGAGAGGAAGGTGAGACTGCAATCTAGCAGCCAGGTTCTGTGTTCCTGGGCATCCTGTTAATCAGCTTGAGAGTTTAAATTATAATTTTTAAATTCAATTTCCATGTACTCTATTTTAGTAAATGTGGAGCTGAGGAATGCACTGAGTTGCTCCTTGCTGTTTGAGGAGAGCTGTGTGGTTGTGCAGTGAGAGCCTGGAGGTTTCAGTGGACCCCTGTTGGGGTGTCAGGTTTAATTATGCCAGTGGAAAAGGAGAGACATCTGACGTGGTGGTGGATTTCAGGCTGTGGGGGCACGTGGGAGAAGCTTCTGCTGTAGTAGCCGGCAGTGACCCAGGAGTGTTGGCGCTGGTTTGAGCATCAGGATTAACGTGGGACCGGATCGGTGCTTCCCAGATTCCGTGTTTTAGGCTGTGTGGCCTGGCGGTTTGTCATGTCAGGAGTCCCAGTGGGATGGTTTCCGTCCTGGCCCCTCCAGTGGGAGGAAAAACCACCTTTCCTCTGCCAGAGAGATTCATGTCCCTACCTGGGTGGCTTCTCACTGTCCTCATGGAGATGGTGTCATTGGGGAGCTGGTGGGAGGTCTAACGGGTGTCTTTCTCCAATACAGGTTGGTATCTAACTGTCTCCAGTATATGCTTGTATATACCTTGGATTGCCTTTGGCCTGTGGCATGATTGAAACTGAGTCTGCAGGATTCCAGGGGCAGAGCTGAGGTGCGAGCACCAGTCCCTTGAGCCCTTTCAGCTGCTTCTTCCCATTTTCTCCTCCTCCGCCATCTTCAGGCTGCTGGGGCTGTTCCAGCTCCCGGGTGAGGAGGAGGTGAGCGGCAGGGCTCGCTCAGCCTGATGATATTTATTTCCATGGAGGCAAGGAACCTTCCCTTCCATGCCCTGTGGTCACACCCTGCCCATCGGTGTGCTTTGGCTGCGGAGGAGGGGCTGGTGATTCACTGCAGGAGTAACACGGCAGGAAAATCATGGCACTGGCACGGCATCGGCACAGGGCAGTGGCTGCGGGAGGGCCGGTCGGAAACCCGGCGGGAGTGTGCGGTGTTCCTGTGCTGACGCAGCTGCAAGCAATAGTAAATATTGAGCAAGAGCCACTTAAAAATAAAGCAGCCTGGACACAAGATTCCCACGTGGAATAAAATAAAATTAAAAGAAACAATAGAGAGCCGCTCTTGAGCTGGAGGGAGTACTTGCCTTGGCTTTTAAGGTAGTGATTTTTGCAGCTGAAGGGAAGAGTGGCGCGGCGGTGTTCGAGCCGCCAAAGGCTGGGAGCATGGACCCCCCACTGGAGGATGCTGTCTCCGAGCTCGCCAGGGCCCTTAGAAGATTAAATGGGGAGTTAAATTGCCCTGGCTGTTCTGGATCCCTGGGATGGGATCGAAGGCTTTTGGGGATGCAGAGAATTGAGGCTGTAAATTAAGGCTTTGAAGCAACTGCCAGTTCCGTGGCATGGGGTGTTAATATGGCTGGGTTGGGTTTTGGGGCGGGGAGTGGTGGGTTGTGACAGCAGCTTGGGGCTGCAGGGACAGGACTGGGGACCGGCCGCTGCTGCAGTCCAGGCACATCTGATCCAGGGGCTTTGGTTTCAGCCCAGCTTGTTCAGGGGCTCGTATCGCTGGTGTCTCGTGTGTGGCACAGAGTCAAGGTGGCTCCGGTGCCTCGGGTGTCACTAGAGCTGCCCTGGCAGGCAGGGGAGGAGGCGGCAAAGATTTACACTGTCAGCACTCCGGGCTTGCAGCTGTTTGCAGCCATAAATGTGTGCATGAGGAATATCT
Organism: Cephalopterus ornatus; assembly: GCA_013396775.1. Lineage (NCBI taxonomy): Eukaryota > Metazoa > Chordata > Aves > Passeriformes > Cotingidae > Cephalopterus > Cephalopterus ornatus. The sequence continues at coordinate 11,248 of VZRE01013908.1, forward strand.
GCCGCTGCGTGGGGCAGAGATGGGAAGGTGTGTGCTGGAGGGGGAGCCCTGAGAGAGTCTTCCCTCGGAATCTGCTGTTTCTGCAGGGAGAGGAGCAGGCTCACCGATGACAGCATTGGCAGCTGGTACTGGTATGGTGTCCATCCTGCTGCTGGTGGGAGGGATACTCACTGTGCTTGGACTTCTCCCCCTTCCCCTCCCTCCCTGGCGGGACTCATGAGGACATGAGCGTTTATCCAGCTGTTTGTGGCGTGGACCGTTGTCCCAGTTGGCTGCCTGTGAGGCACTGCGAGCTGGACTGGGGAAGAGGTGACTGTGCTCCCGGCCAAGGGCGGCTGTGGCTCCTGCTCTGTGCTGAGCCCAGCAGCCAGTTGAGACCCTGACTGCAACGGGGCTGCAAATCTCCTTTGAGTGCCCAGAGTGGAAAACACCCCATGGAAATAAACCTAAAGCCTCACTGCTGTGTTTCCCAGCCCTGCTGGACTTGGATTGGAGGGTCCAAGGGGCCAAGCTTTTCAGTTCAGCCCTCTCTGTGGCCACAGCCCGATGCAGAGCTCTGTGTGGTGCCAGCCTGATTCCTGGCAGTGTGTCCATCCATCACGGCCCGGGGAGGATGGAGTGAGATGGCGGCGGTTGGAAATATTTCATAAGTGGCAGAAATGTGTAACGGGCAGATGGGGCTGATGGGGGAGAGTTACTTCACTTCTCCCGGGGTGCTGGAGGCCGCTGGTCTTCCGGTGATGGGACTGTGGCTTCTCAGGCAAGGATGGCTCGTGGCCAGGGCTCAGCTTCAGGGTGTGCTTTGCAGCCAGCATCACATGTGGCCACCTGCTTGCCTCTGCAGGCCAGCAGGACTGTGTTGGACCTGATTAAAAGTCTTTTCCAACTTAAATGCTTCTATGATTCTGTAACAGCAGAGACTGGAAATCTGTCCCAGGGCGTGAGCAGAGGCTTTGTGTATGCTGCTTCTCCCTGGTGCGTTGGTGCTGCTGGCTGGTTTGGAAAACAAGGAGCCTGACCAGGAGTGTGAATTCCCTGTTGAGTGGTGTCACCGCGTTGCTCCCACTTACTGTCCTTGACCCTTCATGGGTGTCCAAGTGAGCTGTCCCTTTACACCAGGTTGGTAGCAAGTTTGGAGGGCAGCATGGGGATGCCATGAAGGTGCCAGCTGGTCACGTGCACCTGTGGTGAGATGGAACAGTTTTCCCAGCACTGGCACACACCCGTGTCATGTCAGACATGTAGCCTGGCTCATTGGCCGCAGCTGTGTATGCAGGGGAGGTGAGTTCAGCATGTCACCTCCAGCATGTCCCCCTCGTGCCAGGCACTTTCAAAACACAGGCTTGGCTGACTTGTCCAGCTGGGACTGAATTTCAGGCCTGGGGTCTGGGGGGACCAAGTTGGAGAGAGTTCACAGGTTTAAAACCTCTGCCAGGGGATTCTTTCTGTGGGCTCCCTCGTCACGGGGAGCTTTGGCAAACCCCTGGCGGGCTGAGCACGTGGGGCCTGTTTCCCTCCCACTTCCCCCAGCGCGACCTTCGGCCTCCAGACGTTTGGTGTGTGGTTTGTGTGGTCGCTGGTATCTCGTCTCCTCATCGGTCACATCCCCTCTTGGTGGTGAGTCACCCGGCCGTACCTCTTCCCCCCAAACTCGTGCCGTTTTGGAGAGCTGGGCAAAGATGAAGATGTTTTCAACTGGGCTGACACATCTGCACCCGCCAAGTTCCTCTAATAACAGCCCTTCATGATTTATGTCTTGGTTGTGCAAAACAGGTATGTTTTATCATCTTGGAGCTGGGAAGGAGGAGGACAGGTGTGCCAATCCACTGTACCTGCTGCAGCATCACAGGGGTTGCATTTTGGCTGCTGACTGTCACCTGGCTGCAGGATTAAGGTGGTTTGAGGGACAGTCTCTGTGCCTTAAACCCTTTTACCCTCAGAACTGGGCTGCTTTGGGTCGTATGCCCATGCTCGCATAGGTGTTGATGGTACCTTCCCCAGGCGGTCAGAGGCCGTGCTGATGGGCAGACGCACATGTTTGGCGTGGTGTAACTTGGCAGGAAAGGGGGGCGCAACCAGTCTGGGGCTGGCAGTGCTGCCAACTCGCACCTCCCTGCCTTGCACCATGGTGCCAGCTTGCCTCTGGGCAAGCAGTTGGCTGGAGGAGCGTGGCTCAGCCTGCCGAGACCTGTCGGCGTGTCCCTGGGCAAAGCGGATCTTGCGCTGGTTCAGCAAACACGCTGGCCCCGGGTAGATGGAGATGGTTGTGGTTACCCCTTTTCCCCTCCCTTCCTCCTGGCAGAAGCCCACGGTTGGGGTGAGCTGTGAGTTGCTCACTGCGGTAGAGTTTCTCCCCTTGGCATTGCTTTCTGGCACAGAGATCCAAGGAGGGAGTGACTTGCCCGCGGCCGCCTCCTGCAAGTGCAACTCCTCAGCACATGGAGGAGCAGCTTCTCCTCTGGGTTCTTCCCAGGGGAGCGGGGCAGCAGGTTTTGGGCTGTGTGTGAGTCTTACGCCAGCCCATCAGCACGGCTGCTGGAGGGCTGTAAGGAGGAAGGGATGCTCCGGCAGTGCCTCGGGGTTGGATTTGCATTGGGTTCATCCTCAGGAAGGCTGTAGCTCAGATCCCTGCTCCAGCTCTGGTCCCTGGCAGGGAACAAGCCAGGTAAATACAGCCTGGGCAGCTTCTCTGGGCACTTAGCAAGGGAAAACAGCATCACTGGTAGACCTGAGGCTGAGGTTCAAGTGGTGTTCTGGTTTTGCTGCTGGCCAGCTCGGTGATGGAGGCAAGTCATTGCCTGTGCCTCAATTTCTCCACCTGCAAAGCTTTGGGATTTGCTTTGAGCTCCTGTGCTGGGTTTATGCCTCTCCAAGGAGCAGCACTGCTGCCGTGGACTTGTGGGAGTCCCTGGGAAGGGCTGCCTGATGGGAAGTAGGTTTGAGGCTGGGCTGGTGGCATCAACTCAGTTCTGCTGCTGTTTCCCCAGCTGTCACAGTCCAACCTGTCCATCTGAACCTGTCCCCATCTTGGACACCTCCTATTCCTCCTCCTGCTCCTGCAGCCCCAAGCTGGGGCTGGGTCGCTGTAGTGGGATGTGATAATGCTGATTGTGGAGGAAACCCCAGAACATTTGGGGCTGGGACTGACCCTGTGTTACTGCTGGGCAGAATAAGGTGGCATAAGCACGGGTTTGCCCCAGTAGGACCAGGGATGTGACTGGTACCAAAATACTTCTTTGGGTACCAGTAACTTAAGCCACGGGTCCTGGTGCTGGATGGCAGGACTGGATTGTGTCCCCTCCCTGGAGCTCTGCAGGTGGCTCCATGTTCTTGCACGATGTGCAAGTGGGGACATGCCACGGGCATCTGTGCTCAGTGATGTCTGCAGCATGGGATGTGTCTCGCTGTGATCTCTGTGCCGGTGTTCCCGCCTGTTGGAGCAACTGCAGCTGGGACCGAGGTCTGGCTGGAAGAAGGGGCTCACGTGGGGATGTCTGCGGCTGGGGCTGCAGGGCTGGTGTGGCATGGGGTGCTCCAGGGGGTTTGCCATGCTGCAGCCATGTGCTCTGCCAGATGGGACTCGCGTTCCCTGGGAAATGTGTCGCTCCTGCTCCAGATGCTGGCTCGCTGCCAGCCCAGCCGTGCCGGAGCGGCACGGTGACGGTGGCACGGCTGAGGCAAACACTCTGTGGAGCGGCGCTGCTCACAGCTAAGCCGGGCTGAACGCTTCTGGGTTCTACCCAGCTCTCTCCAGCTCTGCGAGTAAGAAAAGGTGTTCGGAACTGCTTCACTGTGCAGGTTTTGGGGTCACCAAGCAGAGCTGTGGACATGCGTGCACACTCGGTTACGGCACCATGCACAAGATTAAATAGCAAGGTTTACCTACTGGGAACGGGTTCAGGGTTGAACTTCGTGGGCACAGCAGCTCCGCTGGTCCTGCCGCTGGAGGGTTGGCGTGTGCGGGTGGTGCCGCTGGGATCCATCGGGCAATGGATCTGGGCCAGGAGCTGTGCGGAGCACCGCGTCGGTGAAGCCCATATGCCGGGATGCAAACATGTACGCGGAAGAGATCCTGGCTGTCTAAATAATGTGAAATATTGACTGGCTCTCCCAGATGGTCCTCCGCGTGCAGCTTCAGGGACTGAACTTTTCTGTCTCCCGCTGGGTTTTGGTGTCATGTTGTTTTGATCCGGTTGGATGCTGGACTCTTGACAAAAGTTGTTGCCTTGTTGCTTTCAGTGGGATCATTGAATTTTGGGGAAGTTGATTGCTAGTGGGGGCTGAGGGGAAGGGAGGAGGGTTGCAGAGGGCTCCTTCATACTCTCTTGATGGCTTTTACTCTGTTTTCAAATGATGACTGATGGGGGTGCTGGTTCTGGCAGGGGTTAGAGTTTGTAGTGTTGCACGGGTGTCGTTTGGTGGCAGTGTTGGAGAGGAATTGCTGCCTGTAGCCAAGAGCATGTGTTATTATTACCACTATTATGGTGATTGTATTCATTGAGGAAGCGCTGATGATGGTGATTTGCATGAGGATGTTGCTGGGGGGCTCAGTATCCAGAAGATCATCCAGACTGCTGGCAGCAGGGCCTGGGGGACATGCTGCTTTCATATCAGCTCTTGGGTGGGTGGCACGTTTTGTGCTCTTTTTTGCCTTCCTCTGGGATAAGATTCTGGGTTTGGATGCACGAAACAGTGCTTTGTGTGAGCTGCTCTGAAGGATGCTCTCATGTTTTCCCAAAGCCCATACCCAGTCATGGCCGCCTGCAGCTGGGATGAGCTGTGCCGGCAAAGCTATGCTGGCAAGAGGGTCTTATCACTCTGGAATTACATTGGGGAGTGTCCCCATCCACAGGTCACTGTGCTTGTGATAAAACACCTTATCAGCCAGGTGGCTTGGTTGTTTAGTTCCATGTTAAGGCTCTGCTCGGGTGGCAGCACGCTCCATTTGCTGCAAGGTTGAAGCCTTGCAGAGGTGCCCGGGGTGATCTGGGGGACCAGCAGTGGGAGATCAGTACCCAAAAGGGGGTCTCTTAGCAGTGCTCCTCGCAGTGGGCTGTGTGTGGTGCATGTTGTTGTCGTGTGTGTCCCCTCCGCCGGCGCTCCTGGCGCGCGAGGGACCGACAGCCACAACAGTCTGTGCTCCTGCGGGGCTCGTTCCAAGGCAGCGTGCCGCTTGGGATGAAACATGTTTCCCTCTTCTGTTTCCCATTTTCTGCAGGCTTTTCCCATCTGCCTAACGGTCTCTACCCATCGTACATTCCCCTGAGCCACCTCGAACCTCCCAGTGCTGGCAGTCCGCTCCTGGCCCAGCTGGGACAGCACAGCCTCTTTGAGACTCAGAAAGGTGAGTCTGGGACCCCGTGTGCCCTTCCTGGCCCTCCAGGTCACTCCTTGGTGCTCACCCTGTCCGTTGGGCTTGTTTGGCTGTTGGAGCTGCTGAATGTTGGGGTGTTGGGGGTGAAGAGCAGGAACCCCCTGGACTGATCATCCAGGGATGTTCCCTGGTCTTAGCAGTACCAAGGTTTTGGATGTGGCTGTGCTGTAGGGAAGTTGGCCGGATCCCTCCTTGAAGCCCCAATGTGCATTAGAGACAGGGCTGTCCTGCATCCCATGTGGAGAAACCTGCTTGATCTCCTCTGCCCTGGGCCTTCCTGTCTGAGGCATCCTTGAAACCCATTCCTTCCCCATTTGCCACCCCTTGCCTGTCTCTGTGTAGGACTGAAGGAGTTGGAGGCCTGTGATAATTTCGGTTGGTTTTGCTCTGCAGATGGGTTCTACCTGTCCGGCCACGCAGGCCAGTCGGCTTTGCACCCTCAGCCTCCCCTCTCAAGGACCGTGGGCAGCCACACGTCGAGCACTTTGCTCCGGGAAAAGGACCTTGGGCAGTTGCACAAGAGCTCGAAAGAAGGTCTGAAAGACCCCAGCGGGAAGGAGCGGGCGTGCCGGAGCGATCTGCCCCTGCCCTTTGCCAAGAAGGAGAGCAAACCGAAGGAGGAGCCCCGGCCCCGCAGTGTGGTTGACCTCACACAGGACACTAAGCCCGACAGCGACCGGAAAGTGAGTGTGGTGGAGAAGGCGGTGAAGGTCGGTGAGCGACTCTCGCCGTTCCTGGCTGAGCACATGCCAAATCGGGGCACAGGCAGTGGGGAACCCAAGTCCAAGAACCCGCTGCAGAGCTCTTCCCTCAGCAACTGCAATGGCGGCGGGGACCCCATGCTGAAGGTCCTGGGTGCCGAGCAGGACCGCTGTGCCAAGGATCCCGCTCGGCACGACGAGAACATGAGGCCTTCTGCGCACGCCCACGCTGAGCGGCTGAAGCGGGGGGAGCCCCTCCTGCCCTCCGTGGGCGCTTTGCACGTCTCCTGTAGCTGCCCATCCCCGCACCCCTCGCAGACGGGGAAGATGACGCCGGCCACAACATTCCCTCCACAGCCCGTCCATTCCAGCATGTACACCATCTTCCCGCCGGCCAAGGAGCTGGGGAGGGAGCACAAAGTCATCGCCCCCACCTTCGTGCCTTCGGTCGAAGCCTACGACGAGAGGAGCGGGCCAATCCAAATTGCCTCTCAGGCCCGAGACAACAAGGGGAAGGACAAGGACCTCGGCAAGGTGGGGGTGCTGCAGTCGCCCACGGAGCGGTGCCTTGCGGATGCCTCTCGCACGCTCTTGTCCCAGGACTTTTCTTGTCACAGTGATGCCAAAAGGATGGAGGTTCTGAGAGAGAAGGGCTCAGTGATCAGGACGAACTCCATGGCACTGAAGAGACAGGTCACTTCAGAGCCCTTCCTCAATCGGCCAGGGCTGGGCTCTCCGGAAAGCAGGGAGTTCCTGGCCTCCAAGGACTTGCTGAAGCCGAGTCCAGAGGCAGAGCATCGCCCTTGCGAGCGGGAACGCTTCCAGCGATCCAGCTCCAAAGAAGCAGCAAAGGTCTATGGCACTTTGGACTCCTCTCGGCAGCACCTGGACCATGGTCAGCTGAAACCACCGGAGCAGAAGTGGAAGCCCTTCGAAATGGGCAACTTTGCCACCACGCAGATGGCGGTCTTGGCTGCGCAGCACAACCACGTCACCCGGGTGGAGGAGGAAGCCAAGAAGGTCTACCTTGACCCCAGTGGCTTGCCGCGGTCCTCAGTGGTGGGCTCGCGGGGTGCCGCCGACGTCCTGCACCCCACCTCGCATGGCGAAGGGTCGGCCATGCAGAGCCTCATCAAGTACAGCGGCAGCTTTGCCAAGGAGACCGCGTCCCGGCAGAGCTGCGGCAAGAAGAGCCCCTTCGGTGGTTTGGGCAATGTGAAGTTGGACTCTGCGCAGCTGGGAGCCTCCAAGGTGCAGCAGCTGCTGCTGCAGCAGCCAGCGAAGCAGCTAAAGCGGGACCCCGAGAGACCTGAGAGTGCCAAATCCTTCGGCCGTGAGAGCATCGGCTCCCAGGGTGAGGTGGAGGTGAGGCACTTGCCTGTTGGCATCGCCGTGGCTGTGGCCCGGCAGAAGGACAACAGCAGCAGCAGCAGCAGCAAACTGGGGCCCAGCTTGGCAGACCGGGATCGCTCGCTGTCTCTCAGCAGCATCAAAGGTAGGTTCCCTACATGTGTCTTAGGGCTTCCCTGCGGGATCTGTTCCCTGGGAAGAGCAGCCACCCAGTGCGGACTGTGTGCCATGAGCTGAGTTTGGCATCCTCAGCTCCCTTTTCCTCCCTTCACAGCCAAGGAAGGGCATGTTGTAAACCACAGTGAGAAGCAAGACTCCCTGTGCAAGAGGTAGTCAGTCCTATGTTCCGGTTGTCCTCTGAGGACAACCCCTTTCCATGTGTTTGATCCGCTGGCAAAGGGAGTGTCAGAGAAAACGCTTGAAGGGGTTTAATCTTGAGGTTTAGATTTAAGCTGTGGTCCCGGCAGGAGGGAAATGGCACTGGAAAGATTTTGGTGCTTGGCTTGGCTTCTGTAGCGAGATAACGCCTGGGGGCTGCCTGGCACGGGGCTCTGGTGTGCCAAGGAGCGATGCCAAAGCGAGTGGCAGGCGAGCGACGGTTGCCTTTCCATTTTCAGGCCTTGCCTTCCCCATTTCTCTGCCTTTGCCCCCCTCTCTTGAACCTCAGTGGAGAGAAACCGCAGTTTCTCTCAGCCAACAGCCCCTCTCCCCATTCCCATCGATGCCCTCCCCACAGCCAGGCGGGAGCCGACCGAGGACCTCGTGGGCAGCACAGGGAGCTGTTTGTTCAGCCGTTCAGTCGTCCCAGACGCTCCCAGCTTGCGTTAAATGTAATTTACTGAGCTGAACTAAAAGGCTGCAAACAAGGGTTGAATTCTGGCAGGCCTCTGGGCTCGTTGCTAAGTGATGCAGTTGGCTTTCAGACAGAAAACAAGACTGCTTTTCTCCTCCTTTCGCCCCCCAAATGCTGCCCCCCCTTTGTGTGCCAGGAGATATTCGTCTAATAACATTAGCTTGCTTGCGCTGAGTGGACGGTGCTTGAATGTTTAGACCTTTTAAGAAGGAGAAAGCAGGCTTTAGTTGGCTAATCTGTAGTATTTGGCAAGTAAAATGCAAGTATTTAGTACTGGGCATTGGTTGTCAAGGGAACGGACCTAAGCCTTTCCTCCATGCATAACTGATTGAATTTCTCTATGCGGTCCATGCGTCATGTTCATATATATAGACAGAATGATCATTCACTGTCCGGACAATCATCAGTCTGTCCAGAAAAGGGACTGTCCTGTTGGCAGGATGGAGGCTGGGCGGGAATTACAGGAATAAGAGTGTGTGTGTGCGCGCGCGTGTGTGTGTGTGTGCATGTTTGGATGGGAGATGAAAAAAAGATGATAAACCTGTCTAGAAATAACGGAGTGCGAGGAATGTAGGTGGGAGAGGGAGGAGCGATGTTAAAATAACAAAATAATGTGTTTCTAATGAATGTCTGGGGGCGGGGGTCAACTCACTTTGTAGCAAGGAGAGAGGCTGTGAGCTCTCCAAGGGCTTGCTTCATATTGCTGACACCAAAGAGACAGCTGGGCATTGATCAGGGAAAAGAAATAGGAAAAGGGGCTCTAAGGGGGAAGAACCTGGGCTGAGGTGTGGAAGGAGATTTTTGGGTGAGTGTGGATGCTGGTGGAGAGGCACTGGACAAATGTTTGGGCTCTGGAGGGATTTATGAGCCCTCGTTACTTGGAGGCTGGATAGTAAAAGTGAGCAGTGGAGGCTGCGTGGGGCATCGTTCAGTGAGTTGAGGAGGGGCTCGTTGGGGACAGCCACTGCGTGTGGTGTCCTGGCAGACTGCGAGGGAGATGTGGTGACCCTGGAAAGTCCTTTGGGAGGGAGAGCTGTGTGCCAGGTTTTAAAGCATCTTTGTTTTCTGCCTGGAGCCCATGGAGGGAGCCTTGGGGAAAGGAGCTGGGAGAGATGTTGTCTTGTTCCTGGATTCCTTCTGACAGTAAAAGCTGAGGGAATTGGAGACTTGACAGCAAAAAACCCATGGGCTGTCCAGGTTTGTGGAAATACACAGTGGAGCTCTCCTTGAAAAGACTGCCTGTCAGCAGAATAGACTTGATGTTCTGAGATGCTTTCCCATGTGCCAAACCATATCCAGACAGGAGAGTGAGGACCCTGGAAGGGGCTGCTGGGGTGCAGTGCTGTGAGGCTCTGCTGCTCTGCTGAGCCCTGTGGGGTGCAGAGAATGGCCTGGGCAGGGAGCGTGCTGGCAGGGAGCACCAGGAGTTGGGGGGAAGCAAACACCTTCCTCCTGGCCCCATTAGACTGTCCGGGTGCTCTCTGCAAGCAGGGCTGGGATTTAGGAATGGATCATATCGCTGAGGCATAATGTGGAGAAGGACAACAGGGAATTGTGGAAAAAATGAGTATACAAGAAAGAAGCTAGGGAGGAAGACTAGGGAAAAGTAAGCCTAAAATCAGGTGGTGGGGTGAAGACCTTCGATAAAGAAGGAAAGGATGGCCCCAGTACCTGGTCCTGGCAGAGCCAAGCTTGGCACTGCTGCTCGCTCATGTGCAGGTGCCTCCTAGCCCCTCACAGACGCAGCTGCTGCGGTGCCAGGCTGAATCTGCAAGAGCTGTTCTGATTCTGGACAAGCGGCTACTCCAGCCAAACATCCAGCCCCCCTTTTTGGATTCCTGCCCTCATCTGCCATATGTGTCCCTGCCTTGCCAGACCCTTTCTTGTTGCATGTCTCGGGGGAGTTGCAGATTTCTGCTAACGGGTTGAATTGCAGAGCGGAGCACGTTGGTTTTGTGAGGGTCTGTATTGTTGGTTCTGCCTGTTGCAGTAGGACAGGGATTCGGAGCATTCCCAGTGCTTTCAGACTGGTTTACAAGAGCAGAAGGTGCTTCAGAAGGTGCAGAGATAAAACCCTTCCCCTCTGTCAGATGTGCTAAGCCGGACTGAGTGGTTTGATGTAGGGGTTTAGCTGCGTCTCGGCTCTTTCTGAGGTGGGAAATCTGCCACTATCCTTCAGCAGCAGTGATCTCCTTGGTCCTGTTGCTCCCAGGCTGTGGCTGTCCTATCCTGGGAGACTAGTGTGGCCTGGTGAATGGGTCCCATGATGTCTTGAAGACATGAACCTCAGACCACATGAACCTGTGTGCTACCAGGAGCTGCCTCAGTGAGAACATCTTGGTCACACAGACAGCCTTGTCTGGTCCTTCAGGATTTGAATGTGAAACAGTGTTGGGGAGAGAGAGAGTGATGTTTGGGTGTGCTGGCTCCCATGTACTGCCTCTCCATGACCAGAGCAGGGGGGACAGCTTTCCCCAGACTGTTTGTTGGGTCTGATGGTGCTGGGTTGCCTCTTAGGACACGGACGCTCCGAAGATGACTGTGGGGATGAGAGGAGCCGCCACCGGGACAGTCACCTCCTGGCAGGGCGCTTGGAACGGGATCAGGAGAAGCTGCTCAGGTGAGGGTTGGAGGGAGATGGGGTTTCTTGCCATGCCACAAGCTGTGCTCGGGGACAGCCTGTCCAGAGAGGGGACAGGGTTGCTTCCATCTGGTATAGGTGCTGGCACCAGCCTTGCTGGCGGAGAGAGAAATGTTGAGAGGGATACATGGGACTACAGGCAGATCCTGGATCCTAACAGACTCCTGCAAATCCATGCCTGCTCCAAAGGGATGGAGAGATGGGATACTTTATTCTGGACATGATGTTAACCACTTACGTCACAGCTCTCCTCAAATGACTGACCCTGGTTTGCAAACACTTGTTCTGCAGACTGGTCCATACCCTTGGACTCCTCCATCAGTCAGACCCTCTCTCTATGTCTCCCACATAACAGAGAAAGCAAGGAGCTGGCAGATTTTGCCCGGATCCACCCCTCCAGCTGCGCCGCGAATGGTTTGAACTCCAACCTCATGGTGACGGGAGGCCCAGCCCTGGCGGGCTCCGGGCGCTGGTCTGCAGACCCGGCTTCGCACTTGGCAGCCCACCCCTGGCTCCCCAGGACAGGGAGCCCCTCCATGTGGCTGGCTGGCCATCCCTATGGTGAGTGCCCTGGGAGGGAGCGGTGCCCGTGGGGTGTTCACACCGATGAAATTCAGGGAGAGATGTTGCTATGTCCAGTGAGGCTTCTTGCTGATCACAGGGAAGAGGGAAGGGACTATTTTGGAGCAGTCAAATGGCAGATGACTTCTTGCCTGGATAGGAGCTGCCTGCATCCTCTGAGTTCTGACTTGGGTGTTTCTTCTTCCAGGACTTGGTCACCCTTCCCTGCACCAGGGCATGACTCCAGGCTTCCCCCCTGCCATGGGGGGAGCTCTCCCCTCCGCCTACCAGTTTGCCAGAGACCCTCAGTCAGGGCAGCTTGTTGTGATCCCCAGCGAGCACTTGCCACACTTCGGTAAGGATGTGAGCATGTCCCTGAGGACTGTTCTTTGACAGCTGTGGGGAAAACAGGCTTTGGAGAGGGCTAGAGAGGAGCATATGTGACCATGGGGACTGGCAGCCCCAGCTGTAGAGTGAGTGTGAGATGGCCTCTCATTAGGTATGTTTTGGAGATGGAAATTGTGATCTTCAGCAGTGGCTCTTCATCCCCTGCAGGAGCCTGTAGAGGTAGAGTCCATGGTTAGGAGAACCTGTTCATGGGCTCAGGCATGGACAGTCAAAACAAAAGTGCCTGGAGAGCAAAGCAGGTCTGATGACCCCAGGACCCAGGGGTGATGGGAGTGGGGCTGCCAAGACAAAGACAGCAGTCTCTCCCTTCTGCATTTCCACATAGCCCCAATGTTTGGCACCCCCCACACCCTGGGATAGAGATACTTGCCCTGAGTAATCCTGAATCCTCCAGGTATCCTTACCCTGCTGCCTCCCTGACTGCAACTCTGCTCATTCAACAGCGGAGCTGATGGACCGGGCACCCCCACTGTGGCCTGCCATGTACCCACCAACCAGGAGCTCCCTCCAGCACGCTCACCAGCTCCAGCTCCTCTCTCATCAGCAGCTGCTGCGGCAGCACGAGCTGTACATCCTGCAGCAGCAAGCGGCCCACGCCATGGAGCTGCAGAGGAGTGCCCAGCTCGTGGTATGTTTTCAAGAGCTTCTTGCTTGGGTGTGAAACATGGAGTGTCTGGGGAGAAGAAGCAGCTGTGCCTGTGTGGCAAGTGTGTCTCAAGGGTATGGATGCACTGAGTGATCCTTCCCTGGTCTCTGGGATATGAAGCACTTGGTGCATCCTGCAGTTATAGTGGGATTTGGATGGATTTGGTATAGAGCCATTGAGCAGTGCTGTCAGGAGAGCTGCCCAGCAGCAGTGTGACATGGATTCCTTCCCTAGGGATGTCTTTATAGTTGAGTGGTTTCATCCCTGGTCACCTCCAAACAAACCTTGTGAGCAGCTGCAGGACTTGTAAAAATCACACTGGCTCCTGGAGACAGCTCCCATTCACCAAATGGTTTTGGAAGTCATGAGCTTCGGTGTTCTACACCTACTTCATTTTTATAGTGGTCCTCTGGTTTTCAGCCTTGGTTTTACATATGGGCTTGCAAGGCTGGAGACTTAGAAATAGAAATGGTTTGTTTTGGATGCAAGTGAAAGCTGAAACACCCTTCTCAGGACTCCTGGAACTGGGAATTTATAAAGAAGCTCTTGCAGATCAGTGTCACCCTCCATCAGATTGGTCTTAAAATGGTATTGCACTGGATAACGTGTGTTTTATTCTAGTGCATATTTGATAAGACCATGTTTTGGTCTTACTTGGTGGTAGGTCAGTGCCACTTTACAGGAACAGGAGGAGGTGTTGTGCTGAGATTTGCTCTGTTCTTGTCACAGGAGAGATTGAAGGCCAACGAGCAGCGTGTGGATATAGAAGAGAAGGTGACGAAGCGGAGCCTGGACAGTGCCAAATCAGGCCTTTCCTCCTCAGCCCCGGGACTGGTGCACCGAAAACCACCCGTGCTGTCTCCCAGCGCCTCCACGTCCTACAGCAAGGCTGTGAGTCCACCTCCCCTCTCTCCCAGGGCCTCACCTGTGTCTGTGCTCAAAGCTGAGGTGATCCAAAAGATGGAGGAGCCACCTTCGCAGCCAGCCTACTCCTACCCCGCCACCCCCAGCTCCCATCCTTCCAGCCCGCCCCCTGCCTCTCCACCCCCTGCCCCTGCCATCCCTCCAAAGGAAGAGGCACCTGAGACCGTGGAGAAGAAAGACTTGGAGCTGGAAAAAGAGGCTGCTGGTCCATATCAGGCCTTGTTCCCAGGTAAGAGAGCCCTGCTTTGGCAGACTCCCGTTGTGTTTGTGCCTGCCTCCCTTTTTCTCCTCAGTCCTTCCTGCTTCTGTCCCTTCTGCTAGGGAAAACCACACAGCTCCTCTAAAAGGCAGGAGAGAAGCAACGAGCAGGGGTGGTGTGAGGGACTGGGATTGATGCCTGGGTCTTAGGGGCACCTGGGGCTGTAGGCTCTCTTCTTCCCTTGGGTCCAGCCTGGGTTGGTTCCTCCAGGACTGCAGTCCCAGTGGGAAAGGATGCAAGAGGCAGATCTCTCTCCAGCAGCAGGAGAGTGCTGGAAAGGTGTAGGAGGGATTTCTGGGGTGCTGCTGCCTCTGGCAGCTTGAACCAGTAGAGCAGTGCCAAAAGCAGCTACTTCTTGAGAACAGGAAGAGACCAGAGATGATGAATGCCTTAGTAAGAGAGAATGTGCTTTGGAGACCCATCCATTACACAGCCTGTCCTTTCTGATATCTTGCAGAGATCCCCCCTGGATATCCATTCCAGTCCCTGCCTCCCTCCTTTGGAAGACACTATCCCTACCTCATCCAGCCTGCCCCAGCATCTGATGCAGATGGCCTGGCTCCTGACGTCCCGCTGCCTGCTGAAGGGTCTGAGCACATGGAGCTTTCCTCAGAGGTCAAGCCCATCCACCTGTCTCCGTCCAAAATCCTAGAGCCCATCCAAGCAGCAGCAGAAGAGGAATCCTTGGAAGAGAGGGTGAAATCAGAGGTGCAGATGGAGGAAAGCCAAGAAGGCATCTGTGAGCAGGACATGGGGGCTCTGAACATCACCACCTCTGCAGCCGTCCCAGTGCAGAACACGGACAATTGCAATCTCCTGTTACGTCAAGGGGAAACTCTGGGTGCTATGGAGCAGGACCAGGAAGACCTCCAGAGCTGCCCACCTCCTTACCAGGTTGTGACCTGTCCTGCGGAAGCAGAGGCTGAGGCAGAGACCGGGAGTGGAGCAGAAACCTGTTCCATACACATGGACTACGATGGCTTGCTCGTGCATGCGGAGAACGAGCCACCGGAGATGGACTTGACGCCCCAGAGGGAGGAGGCCTCTGTAGCCATGGATCTGCAGAGTGCCGAGGTGCCCCGGGGGAGGGAGTTTCCCAGCCTGCCTCCTGAGGAGGGGGAGCAGGGGCTAGAGATCCCTTCCTATACAGAAGAGGCAATGTCTTGCCAAATCCCGGATCTAGACATCAAGCCAGGTGACCCGCTGGCTGGGATGAATGCTTTAGTGGCTGCTACAGAAATGCCTCAGGCTTGTTCCTTGTTGACTACCACCACTGTCACTCCATCCCAGATGAAGGTGGAGGTGTTAACTGACCAGACCCTGGAGCACTCCTTCCTGCAAGGGATCACTTTGCTGAGTGAAATTGCAGAGATGGAGCTGGAGAAACGGAAGCAAGAAATGCAAAGTAAGTTGTGAGCGTGGAGTCTGGTGAGCTTTGGGCCAGGGTGGGTCTCCCAGCGTATGATCCCTGTGCTCTCCGTGTGGGCAGGGGAGCCGAGGCACATGGGGGATCTCTTGCATCCTCAGCCAGGCAGCAAGGAGAGCATTACCCTGAGTTGCAGGAGTGGCTGGTACTTTGGATGGGGTTGGAGCAGGGTTTTTGTTGCAGTAGGCTGAGCTACGTGTGGCTTTTGTACTGCTCTCCCCTTCCAAAGGCTCTCGCCATGTCTAGACAGTTTGTGGTATGTGTAGCGGAAACGGAGCCCCAGTTGCTGGGAGCTGCCAGGGTAACACCCTTCTGGCAGGCACTGAGTCTGCAGTCTGTTGGGGTTTGGCACAAGAGGCCCCAGTAGCTCCAGATGACACTTTCCAAGAGCTTGGCAAGTCCTGAAAGGAATCTCACCTTCCAGTAACTTCCTGAGGTGCGACATGATGGGAACTGCCACTTGCACCATGGCTGGGTACAACAGGAGGTCTCAAGTGGGGGCTAAGGCTGGCTGGGAGGCTCCTTGAGCAGCCATGGTCCAGAAGGGACCATCAGCCTCTCCTCGTGCCTGTTGGAGAAGCAGTCTTGGAACGTGAATCTCTGTGAGTTCTTTTTTCTGTCCTTCCCAGCAGGTCCCGAGAGTTTTCCTGTCCGGCCAACACTGGAGAGTTTGCTGGCTGCCAGCACCCACATGCTCATGGAAGTACTTTCCACCCCCTTTATGGAAAGTCTGAAAACCATCCGGCTGCCTCGAGAGCTGAATCCCAACAAAAAGTACAGCTGGATGCAGAAGAAAGATGAACCAGTAAGTAGCTCTTAGCGTGGCTGAGCCTGAAAAGCCCCAGCGCATCCACTCACACAACTCACTGTCGCAGCCCCAGTTTGGGGGGCTCGTGCTGCCTGTCTGCATTCAGCACAGTGAGACGGCGCTTCCCTCGTGTTCCTGGCTGCAAGGAGTTGGTGTGCTCTGATTTAGCTTCCTGCCCTGTGTGTGAATCTAGGTTCAGCAAGACCCTGGGCAGCCCTAGAAGTGATGTTTGTAATAGAAAGCCAGAGGAACTCATGTGTTACTGTTTTGGCAAAGGGGGGCATAAATATAGTGTCAGGAGGGTTTTTCCTTGATTTTTTTCTTTGCTGACTCTTCCCCATGAGAGAGACTGACAAATTATTTCGTGCCCAGCAAATAAGTGTTGCGAGATAGGATATATTGTGATCTGTCTCTTGAAAAAAGGGAAAAGAGACTCCATGGCTGTATTTTATCCCACAGGTAATTTCCCAGGGTTGCAGTCCCTCAAAGCTGATGCCATCCCGTGCATAAGCCACAGAACATCTTTGCTTGGCGGGTTTCCTTGGATACCGTTGTGGGGCTGTGCTTGTGGGCAAGGGGTCTCTGCTCCCCTTGGTCCAGCACCAAGGGCTTTCTGCCAGGCTGCACGCCTTGGCCATTGCAAAGGCACCCAGTGGGCACCACCTGGACGTGTCTGACCCTCTCTCCTCCTTTTGCCTCCCCACCTTAGATGTACTCCATCAAATCGGCCATCGAGAACATGGATGCGATGGAGCTGGACTACAGGATGAGGCTGGCGGAGCTGCAGCGGCGCTACAAGGAGAAGCAGCGGGAGCTGGTGAAGCTGCAGCGCCGCAGGGACTCCGAGTAAGTCACAGGCTGCTCACTTGGTCTCGTTTTTTTCCAGCTGGGCACTTCTGCTGCCTTTTGGTCTGGGAGAGAAAACAGCCCTCCATCCCTCCCTGTCTCCTCTCCTCTCCTCTCCTCTTCTCCTGGTACATCCTGCCAGAGCTTTGCACAGCGCACTCCTAGGCTATGTGACACGACAGCCTGGTAACTGGTGAATACAGCTGGGAGACTGTGTTAGAGACAACCTTGGCTTCAGCAGCTCAGTTTAGCAGTTTGGTGGCAGGCGAAGGTTCTGGGTTGGCTCCCGTTCTTGCTTGTTTTCTTTTAATTATTTTCCCTTTTTCTTCTTTTTGGATTTATTTTCTTTATTTTTTTTCCCTGTTCGTTTTACTTTTTGGTTGCAAAGTTTGCTTTTGCCTTTTTTTTCCCTTTACCTTTTTTTTTTTTTTTCTTTTTTTTTCCCTTTTCCTTTTTTTTTTTTTTTTCCTTTTTGGTTTTTTTTGTTGCCTTGGTTAACAGTGAAGCGTGTGGTTTTTTTAAAGGGAAAAGCATGACGAGAAAAGTAGAAGCTTGGCGAGAAGAGGCCCTGGAAGGCCCAGGAAGAGGAAACTTGGATCAAGCGCTCTGTCACCCATTAAGGAGAGAGGGAAGAGTGACAGCAAGAGTGGAAAGTAAGGCTGGAATTTGGGGAAGACGGGAAAATGGCAGGGTCGCTGCACTAGGGTCTTTCTTGGGGAGAGCATCTTGGATGCGGCGGGGACTCGCCGTGGCCGGTCGCTGGCTGCAGTGGTGTTGTGGAAGCGTGTGCCTTGAACGTGAGTGTGTCCCGACGGTGGGAATACGGTGCCAGTGTCCTCCCTCCCTGCAGGTAGAGCATGTGTCTGTGGTGTTGGGTGCAAGTAGGACAGGCAGTTGAGCAGTGGTGAGGTGGTCTGGAGCAGCTGGCTGGGCAGGGACCTGTAGGTGAGCTCGTGGTGTCAAGGAGTGTGTCCTCATGTGTTTCAGGAGAGCAGATGGTGAAGCAGGTGCTGTAGAACTAATTGCAGGGATGTTGGTGTCAAAAACGGGAAGAGCAGGGCTATTCCAGGTTATCTGCTTTGTAGCACCTTTCTGCAATGTTTCTTCTGTCTTCCTCTCTGTTCCCTGAATCAGTGGGAGTTGGTTTCACCTGACCTCTCTCTTTCAAGAGTCTGGATAATTCTCTCCTCTGCTTTTTTGTCTTTTGCAAGACCAGCTACCCTTGTTTGGATGCCCAGATTCCACCACTGCTGGCCATCCAACCGTCCATAGATGGCCAGGCCTCTTCAGTGGGAAGGCACCTCCAAGCTGTCTTCCTTCGTGCTCTGTATTTTTGCAAATGTCCTTTCAAGACTACAAATTAAATTCAGGTGCCCAGTTCCCACTGACCAACGCTTCTGAAAATCTGTCCTTTTGGTGGCTCTGTGTTTGGTTCTTTGTGTTTGGGTGGCTGGACAGGCTGGAGGCATCCAGAGGTGGCTGGAGTTGTGCATGTGTGCGTGTGTGATGGTGTGGTGTGTGCATGTCCCCACATCACAGGAGTGCTTGAGCAGGTTGGTGTGGGAGATGGAGATAGGCCCTCGGTGAGTGTCCAGGGCCTGAGGTGTTGGTTTAGCTGTCTGTGGAGGTCAGCAGAGAGGATGGAGGGGAGGGAAAATGTCTGGAAGCTGAGGAGGCTGCCCTGTGTCAGTGGCTTTGTGGTGGTGGTACGACCAGCAGGTTTAGTATGAAGGAGGCAGCATATGAGAGCTGTTAAGGGAGGCTTGGTAGGGGTCTTGAGGTGTTGACTGATCATCCAACAGATAGTTACAGGAGATGGCTGGGGAGTAGGAAAAGATGTGCTTATAGTCTCACCTACTTTATTTTTTATTTTATTTTCTTATTTGTTTACCCTCTTCTTTTCCCCCAAATCCCAAAGCAAGTCCAGTGACACAGATCACAAATGCCTCTTGCAGAGGGTCCAGGCTTGTAGTCACTCAGAGTGAACCAGTCTCTGCAGTGCCCTTGTCCCTCAGTGTCACTCCACGTGACAGCTCCTTGCCACCTCCTTGCTCGTACTGAGCAACCAAAGCAAGTGTCTGGGCAGTGAGGCACCTCCCTGTGCCTTAGGAGTCTCTCTATGCACCTACAGAGGCCATGGAAGTAGAAGTGGGGAAAGACCTTCAGGGGCAGCTCAGCTGTCTGTCCTTCCTGTTGCTGCTTTGTACCAAGTCAGGCACTTTTTGGTGGCTGTTACCAAGACACCAAGTATTTCCTTTCAGAGACCACCTTGCAGGTCTCTGATTTCAGGCACTCTCATCTGTGCTGGTGGCCAAGAGTATGCAAAAAGGGCTCCCTGGCTCTCCTGTTTGGTGGAAAAGCTTGTCCAAACTGCTGTCAATTTGCAGTGGACGTGGCTGCCGCTGAGGATCCCTGCTGTGCTAGGAGGCATTTAACCTCACTTTTGAGTTTGGTGGGGCTCACTGGGAGGAAGGCCCCCCACCTTGACCCATCCTGTGCTTGGCTTCCAGACTGAGCAAGTCCTTGTTGCTCTCTGAAGACTCTGAGACTGGTGAGGGCATGAAGAAGAGGCACAAAGGGGCCCTCCCGGAGGAGGACGAGGATGTGGAGAGCAACAGTGGCAAGATGAAAGGGAGGAACCAGAGCTGGGAAGAGCATGATGCGGCTCCCAGCTTCTCAAATGAGGTCAGTGCCCTAGTGGGGAAGATGGAGCCATGGGCCAAAAGCTGATTCCGCTCCTGCTTTGCTAGTGTTGGCTTGTAGGATAACTCCTCCTGATCTTCCAGTGTCTGCTTTCAGTTCACATGGGTTTAGATACTCCTCATGAGAGAACTGTGCAGTGGAGGGGCTAACGCTGGCTCTCAGAGCATGAACCTCTTTGGTAGGCAGCAGAGTCAAGTGCCTTTGAGCCAGCCTGAATCCAGAGCAGGGCTTGTCTTACCCTTTTGCCTGTCAAGATAGTGGAGGGAGGGAGGAAAGGGAGTGCAACCTTGCTATTTTAAATGCAGGGTTTTCTTCTGCTCATGTTGAGGCAATGAGATATTTACCGGAGCTTTAAGCTGCTGATGAAATCCAAAATGCACACAGGCGAAGTACTGAGTTAGAGCTGCTGTTATCTGGCTGTAGCACATGTAAAGCATATTTACTTTTCTCAAGAAGCAAGAAAATACTGAAAAGGGTGTAACAGCCCTGGCTGTAATGCAGTGGTGCTGATGCTCTAGCTGAGAAATATTTGGGTCTTTTTGGCATCCTAGGCTCTGGAGGTGGTTGATTATGTGGAAATCCGTATTTATTTGGCTGGGGTTTTGGGTAAAGAAGGTTTTTAATCCTTATGATTCAGGGAAAAGCTTGTAAAACCAACCCAAGCATATCCTAAAAAACAGGTGTTGAGAAAAAAGAACTCCAAAACATCTTGTTCTATGAACATGTTTCTTTTGGAAGAACATTCAGTTTTTCTAGGTTAATCTTGCGATTTTGTAGTGCTCAGTAAGAGGAAAGCTGTACTGTTTGCTGACATCTTCCTCTTCTTCCTCCCTAGCACCATGGTGGGTTATGGCAACTGGGACCTAAGACTATCATCTTGAGCCTTTATTAACTAGGGTGTTTGAGGCTGTTATGAGGGCTGGTAAAATCCCTGAGGTCTGCTATGATATCTGCTCTGTATTCACCTGGTCTCTTCCTTTTACCCTGGCAGTTAAAGATCAAAAAGAAGAAGGTACCATCAGATCAGGAGCAGCTGGCCAGCAAGCTTGACAAGGCCCTGTCACTCACCAAACAAGACAAGCTCAAATCCCCCTTCAAGTTTGCCGACAGCTCTGTGGGAAAGACAAAAACCGGTGGAGGTGGCAGTAGGTACCTCCCACCCCACGAGGCTCTGCCAAGCAAGGAGGAGAAGAAGAGCCTGGCCAAGAACCTGGGCCTGTCACTGAAACCCACCAAGGAAGGTAAAAACAAAGTGGCTGCCAAAATGAAGAAGATGGAGGTGGGGTTAAAAGTCAAAAATCAGCTCAAGGTTTCCCATTCACCAGCAATATCTGAAGTTAGCAGCTACTCCTATAGTAAGTAACCCCTCATCTCTTCTCCTGTCTCTTCTCTCTATTGTGGGGGGTTGTGTGTGGGATTTCTGGCCTCTTGGAAGGGGTCTTGGAGATGGGTCTCTTTCTGCTCATGAGTGAAAAGTGACTTCTTCCCTGGCTAGTCAATGCTGCTGCATCTTTGGGGTCAGCATGGGTTGTCCACCCATCTTGCTGTGCAAGAAGTAGCCAGTATCAGCATATCTCTTCCTGATCTGTTTTGTTTTCATCATCAGTGGGGGAGAACGCTTCCAAAAAGAAGTTGACCCACTTCAACCTGAGTGGACCCACAAAAATTCTTGCTTTTGGTGGGAGTAGACAATCTCCTTCTACCTGTGAGACAAGCACTCAGAGCCTCTGCTCCAGAGGTGGTTAAGAGTTGGCTTTTGAAGTCCTTGTTGAGTGCAGTGGGGTTGGCTTTAGGATTATGCCATGGAGTCCATTGGAAAGGCAAAGCCTGCCAGTGACACTGATGTTCCTGAGCATCCCCCTGCCCTTCAGTGTCATGGCTTGGTTCCTCGCTGACTGTGCTCGGCCTTCCCTTCTGTCTCATCAGTGATTGTCCCCACCCCACATCCTGTGTGGTGACTGCTATTTCTGAACCCAGAGTGCACCCAAGGTAAAGGTTCCAGCAACCGACCCCTGTTACAGAAAGAAAAATTGAAATTGCCAGTAGTGTCGGGAAAGCAGTAGAACTAAAGGAAGGAGAATCTTTAACAACTCAGGCAGACATTGGGGCAGAGTTTATGGTCTGAGACCCGGTTGCGTAATGGTCTCAGCTCACTTGCACACACATCTTTTCCTTTGCTTGCAGCTATTTAAAACCGTGTTAGAACCTTTATGGGGTGTTTGTGTGCATAACAAATATATCTCTTCGTGCAACACCAGTTTAGAAATTTCACTAATGGGGAAGATGAACTAGTGATTCTCCAATGGAACAAATGTTTGGCATGAAATTAGCCATTTACATGGCAGAGTAAGAGCCATTGTGTCCACTGGACTTGAACACAGCCTTTGGCTGATCATGCTGTGCACAGTACCCAGCAGTTCTGTTCTTGAATGTGCTTCACCCCCCAAGGACAGACACATGGCTTCTAAACTGGAAGCTCTGGAGCTAATGGGAGGAGGAGGAGGCATGGGTTGTTGCTGGAACTAAAAGCTTTGGCTCATGGCAGAGGGAGCTTTTACAGTGCCCTTGAACTTGGTATTGTGGTTTCATGAACAAAAGCTCCCACCCAGACTTAAGAGAGCTTCTGTGTGACCACTGTCCAGTGAGTGGGCCCCTTTGCCACACAAGTCTCAGCTCTGAGGATGTGGCTCAGCTTTGGTGCGTGGTGTTTCATCTGTGTGCAGGTTCAAGGAAGGCCTTCAGCCTGTCATTTGGTCTCTCAGGCATGGTGAATATGGGGAGGCAGGTCGAGCATATGGCAGCACCTCCCATGACTAGTGGGCTGCTCATGTGGAGGAGGAGAAGCGGGACTGGCACCAAGTCCTTCTGCCTCATAACGTCTTGATTTTCTAGGGAGTCCTGAAAACTTTGGGCATAGATCCAAAGGGAGAGCTGAGCATCAGATTCCCACAAATTTTAAAAGTCAGGTGTCCAAAATAATTTGCATGTTTGGTCAGAACTCGCCATCCCCTGTATCTTCCTCTCTACAACCCAGTGCAGTGGAGTTGGGGAGCGATGCCCAACGTGGGCTAACACTGGAGAGCATCTGCTGCTGCTCCCAGACTGGTGTCTGTAATGTTGTGGAGCCGATGGTGTGTTCACAAGCGAGGAGGTGACAATTTATACCCGCTTCTGTTGTGTCCAGGGGGACCATATGTTTCCTGTTCCACTCATCAGATGCCAGAGAGGACTGCTGGTGACTTTTCACCGCCCACGAGGCTTAGCAGCTTTGTAAAGCCACGGTTCGCAGACCAAGCAGCCACTTGGTCCCTGATCTATTTTGGTGTCTGTGGTGGTGTGTTTGGAGTCTGACATTTGGAGTCAGATGTGCTGCCTGTGTTGAAAACCCTCGGAGAGAGTTGGTTCATGTAGAAAAGGAGATTTAGCTTGAGGGTGTTGAATATCACCATGATGAAGTCTAATTCACGTTGACGGTCCAGTTGTTGACATTGCTGCGCTTTCGGTGGACATCTTAATAGCAGAAATGTCTGCCTCAGTTTACAGCTGCTGAGATAATAACACTCCTTGGATCTTGTCTTAAGGAAGGACAGGAGGTGTTTGGCCAGGGTGGAGAGTGTCTGTTTCTGATGCAAAGAAGGAAATGTGAACTTCTTTGTTTATTCAGCACCCACTTGTTGAGCACGAGGCTTGTGATGGAGTGGGCGAGGGTGGACACTGGCAGCACACAGCCCCTCCTGTAGCCTCCTTCACCTTCTCATTTAGAGCATCTTCACAAAGAAATGCACCAAAGCTCCCCCAAACCCACCTGAAAACCCCCAAACCCCCCCATTCTGTGATGTAACGCTCTTCCCACCCGCTTTGACCACAGATACGGACTCGGAGGAGGAGGGATCCCTGAGGGACGAGT
>VZRE01013909.1:0-22623 GCA_013396775.1 Cephalopterus ornatus
GTTTTTAGGCAACAAGACCAATGATATGTCCCTCTGCACTAAGAGAAAAAAAGTTAATATCATACCAAGCTCATATTTGCTTAGCTTGGCCTGTGTAAAGTAGGTACCTCATGTTGCCAGCAATAGGAACAATAAATGGATTGAAGCTGTAGACACAAAGTCACAAAGTCATTTTCATAAGTCACTTTTTGACTTACACTTTATTTGGTGTAGTCAACCATTTTTATGAGATCAAACTATTTCTATCAGTTGCAAAGCTGGATTTTAATTAAAGCAGAAAGTTCGGATGTGTTTTTCCCCTTTTTTTCTGATACTTTTTGGGTCCGAGTGTACTACATACAGGGCCATGTCCACAGTTCAGTTTCAGAAGTGATCACCAACAGCTGTGACAGCAGTGTCAGCATATAAGGAGGTACCTTGCAAAAACAGTGGGACCATGTACTAAATAGAAGCAATATCATAAAGGATATTTCCACTTCATTGGCAACATTCTTTCCATTGACAGGAACTGGCATGTAAGTATATCGAAAATGTTTGCTTTATATTTTCTACCTGTCCCATATTCATTTTTTCTTACAATTTTACTTTATCATTCCTGTAGTAAAGGAATTATATTTTTTGTTGACAATAAGCAACATAGACTAGGAAAAAAGTGTACAGATTAAATAAATAAATAAAATTAAGACTTTCGAATTACGGATTTAATTCTGTCCAGCTCTGAGTTCTTATTCTAATCTCCATTCTGTTTTTTTCTAACTTCTTAAGTTAAAAGATCTGCTGATGAAAGATCTGCTTCAAGAGATGTTGGATTTTTCATTTCTTTTCAGTCTCACATTTTTCTTTCGTCTTTTCTAGGATCGTGATACATACATTTCAATCTGACAATTAGTTCCTTATTTTCTCAGTCATCCCACACAAGTCAACACATTCATGGAGGCAGTTTCTACAGAGTTAGTGAAATCCAAGCCACACCAGTGTAATGGATCATCTTTCTATAGATCCCAGTGGGGCCAGAATTTCAGCTAGAAAACAAAAGTCCATAGAAACTGGTCATGAAACTATTTTCATACACATTTCTTCGAAAGGCAAAGAAAAATTACAAAACCATTGAACATCAGCTCTGGTGCTGACTCTAGTAAAGCACCTAGTAAACTGATAAATCATGATACATATCACTTGTTTGTGGCTAAACCCAAATATTCCGTAAGTCCCATCTGAGTATTTCTACGGGTATATTAACATCAAAACTTTTAACAGCCCTTCAAAATTATTCTTGACCTTGCCTATCTTTCTGTAAGTTATTCTGACTCCAAAGCTATCAGCATTCATTATAAAGATCTGGGGTTTCATCAGTTTCCAGCAAAATGTCAGCAGCTGTATCTCAGCTGGGGACATTTTACAGTATTTTAAACATATCCCTGCAAATAGATAGTAATGGTGAAGGCTTGTCTGATTTCTCTACAAGAGTATCAACCTTTGTTTTTATTTTGGACCACCGCGCCTCTTTCCACAACTGCACATTCTGCTTTTTCTTGTTTCTAGCCACCTCACTACAATCTGCTTTCACTGAATGAGAATAGTATTAAAAACTATTATCTACTGTAAAGATCAAGCACGCATAAATACAGTCAATAAAAGATTTTTCAATGGATACACAGGTGCAAGTTTTCCTCTGATTAGAATAGGTGATTCTTTGGTATATTGGAGTAACTAATCCATCATATAGAGAAAGAAGTTGTGATGTGTGTAACAGTGTTTTTACTCTTACAAAACATAAATAGAGATTTTTATAATAGCTACTATTGAAATGTTTGTTGCAAAAATGAACCAGCAGAAGACACACTGGTTGTGACAAAGTTCAAATCATCTCCACACTCTCCTAATTTAGGAGCAATTCTATTTTATGTATTCTATTTTTTATGTACTGACATGTGGGTTCATAAGCATCCATCCTTTGCCTGGTGTGGAAATATTCCTGCTTAGATCACTACACAAAACATCAGAAATAGCATATTTTATATGTTTAAATAACAGAATAATCAGAATATTAAAAAATAAAGTTTATAAATCCCTTTTAATTAACATGTAGCTAATGCAATCAGAAGTGATTGACGCTTTAGTATATATAAAAGATCCTTGTATTTTTCAAACCAAGACTCTACAGCAAACAAAATCCTCACAGCATGATCTGAAAGGTCCTTCAAAAGAATATTTCTTCATATAAGTTGCATCTATACAGGTTTGGTTCTCAGTGACACAGCTGTATCATTCTAATAATTATTGCTTACATCAGTATGGATCTGAATTTCAGAATTCTTGCTGATACATTTCCTGAGCTGGGTTTCTTTCTTATACTTGTTAGTCTTGTTTACAACCATGTTAATATTTCACTAGGGCTGAAAATTCAACATGATTTACAATGTGCAAACTTCAGTCTTGACTGCCCCAATGGCAATGCTACAACCTCTGTTGCTTCAGTTTGCGTGCACATCACCAGAATCCTGTAGGCAGGTACAAGGAAAAAACGTGTTGAGCTGTGCCTTTTCCTGCCACTTTCCCACCCTCTGGACTGTACCTGCTGCGAGCCAGGCAGCAACTGAAAAGCATCAGGGAATCACATTACATTAGATCCTTCCAGCTTTGAGTAATTAACTCAGTCCACTTTATAGAACTGGGATGATTTTGAAGAAACTCCCATGAAATATATAGACAATTCCGTGGCAATCAGTAAGTGTCGGCTTCCCTTTATTTACTACAAGTTGGGGGGTTTTTATATATATGCTTCTGATTTTTCACAAAACTCTGTACAAATGTATTGGACACCCTGGTTTTAAGATTTCAAGGAGGCTGCTTTTTAGAGCTAAATCCTGCGGGCAACTGAACACTTTAGATTTCCATTGACTTCAGAATTCCTGGACTATTTATTGGGATTTGATTAGCAATTTGGTGATAACGTTCGGGCTTTCTCTCATGTGTTTTAAACTCTCCACGACATAGGATGTAGATTTTTTTATATTCTAGGAATTTTTCTATTAAGAAAATCTATGCTTTCCTACAGATCATTTCAGATACTTTTTGTTTCAATAAGTGGGTTTTTTTTACTCTCTCAGCATCAAAATATATTCTTGTTATTAAATGCATTGTACACAAATACATATAAAATAAATATAGCACATAGATGTATATAGACACACAGTTAAGTGCAGCTTTACTTTAATAACTGCTATAAATGTCCCCCAGAGCAACAGCACATACTGCGCCCTCAGTAAAAAGGGCTTGAGCTTACATTCTTGTATGAGCCAGCAGTATTGTTTCCTTCTTAACCGCTGAAGTTACTCAACCAGTTTGACCAGGACATAGTATCCTCCTGAGTAAAGATTTAACTACTCTACTGAGAGCTGTCCCTTTCCACATCCAGTCAGCCAAGTAAACGTTTACACTTTTTCCTAGGCGAAGCAGTAGCAGTTCATGGATCTGCCCTTCACAAACCTTGAATTAGCTTTCATCTTGCTGGCTTTTGTCATTTTCACCTTGTTTACCCTGGCTTCTATCTACAGTGACTCCCATGACAACAAAGAAGGTAATAATCTAAAATAAATTTAGTACTTTACAGGTTTTACTAACTATTATTCTTATTATAGGTTTTGTGATTTATCTTGTTGGTAGACTTACAATACCTGGCACTGGTTAAGGAATAGCATACGAAGGGCAGAGAGTAATCAGTTAAGGCATCAATAAAAGTCACAAGCATAGAAATTGAGATAAGGTATAGCAACAAGACCTTTTAGAGCTGGATCTGCTCACTCAGGCAGAGCTGT
Source organism: Cephalopterus ornatus (assembly GCA_013396775.1). NCBI lineage: Eukaryota > Metazoa > Chordata > Aves > Passeriformes > Cotingidae > Cephalopterus > Cephalopterus ornatus. Next base: position 3,819 of record VZRE01013909.1, read on the forward strand.
GCCACACAACTGAGATCAGCACTGTAAGTAACCTCTGACTGAGTAAGTTGCTGTTCTCTGTAGGGGAGGATTTTCTCCTGGCAGGAGTTCTGCTTCATGGTCTGAGAAGTTACAAGATGCTTAGGCTGGCAAAACTGAGAATGTTCTTGTAATCAAGGTAAATGTTTGTTTTCATTATGCTGAAGCCAAGTATTTGCTCCCTTTTAAGGGAGTGAAAATACCATTAAAAGCATAGGGAGTGTCTTTCTCCCATTCAAAAGGTTTTAAAATGTGGACCAAAAAATCCCAAGTGGATCCCCTTCTAATCCTACTAAGGAGATTTAACATAACCTTACACCATCAGCAGAGAATTCCTGTGTTACAGGCGTAGCACTGTCACAGCCACCGTCACGCCATCTAATCCCCTGCTGGCAGGAGCATCACTGGGGCTGCCGGAGTGGAGCAAGAGCAGGGAACTCTGGCTTTCCTCTCCAAAAAAGGAGTTCCTCTCTTCTTCCCAGCCTCCCATGGGATCATCCTACCCCTGCCAAGCTTCCTCAAACTAGAGAAGATGTGAGCAAAAGGAAGTAGGGAGAAAGTGACTGAAATAAACTCCGGAGACACACGGCAATATAGGCTGTTAGTTTCTGCCGTATCTGACAGCAAATAATCCTGCCCTAACTTGACTTCTGTATAAAAAAAATATTTATTTTATGGGCATGTCAGTGAGCAACCCTAATGGAGTGATCTGATGAGATGACAATATGACTATTGTAAAACTTTGTGCTGCCTAATCAGTTGTGAAAAAACAGCTAACAGCATGAAAGGTGAGGAAGTGTTGCAGTGCTTGCTTCTTGCATGTCAATTAGCTTTCTTTCTTGCTCTTCTGCTCCCTTGAATTTTACATCATTTCTACAAAGAAGGAGAGAGTGTTCAAAAGCAATGCACATTTCTGCAGATAAAGCGTGGTTGCCATGAGAACTGACCTCATTCAGACAGCGTGGACACAAGCAGTTTTCCCTGGGAGAAGTCCGCTGTATTGACATGGCAAGAACAGCAACTCCTCAGCTCAAAGGAGGGTGGGGGAAGCCTATGCTTTAAGGAATGCAGTCCTCATGGCAACTAACAAATTTTCCATAGGCATGAACTTGAAAATGAGACCTTGTTTCACTGGTCTCCAATTGACATGTGTCTTTTACGAGATTAAAAAGGGAAGTTAATGGAATCATATTGATTTTAAACTTATGCCTGCTGTTGTGCAAAGACAAGGTTAGGTCTCCTTCCTTGCCCTCAGCTTCCACAGTAACTTAAAACAGAGGTGAAGGGTCAAAACTGTATGAGAGCTTCTCACTTCTCACTGTCCTGTTTTTATCACCACAGCCACACTTTCAGTCTGCAAAGAGAAAGCTAAATCTTCTGCTGAGCACTATATGAGAGAAGACTCTTGGTGTAAGAGCTCATAGGCACCAAATCTGTCAAAAATCTTGGTGTGCCCTCATCAGGCCTAGTTCTCACGTTCCCAATATTCAAAGCACCTTGTGTGCAATGATCTTGGACAGAACTGCTGTGAGAACAAATCCCTCTTACTATGCTAGTGAAACAACCCCTGAATTCAGGAAATGTCCTTCTGCAATAACAGAACTTCAACCATGTTCGTGTCTTTTCCCACAATTTTTTTTAAAATCTGTTTTAGAGGAAAGCTGAAAAGCAGGGAATCTATAAGAAAGTGGCAACAGGGGAATGAAAACCACATATCCTCTTCGCGCTAACATTGATGGGTGTCTTGTTAGAAACGTGTCTTAATACAAAGCTAACTGAAACATATTTCACTGAGATGTTCTTCATAGCTCTTTTAGCATGCTCATACAGCCCTAGGCCAGTACATTCTACTCACAGCTGAAAGGAATTTCCTCTGATTTCCATCTTACATGTTATCTGAACAGAAAAGGAGGGCTACAGAAGGATTCTAATTTATAATCCACTTATTTCGGTTCAGTTATTTAAGTGGAGATAGTTATACAATTGTGGGAGGATGTCTGTGCTTGTTTTATTTTCTCTTGTGGCCAGTAAGCTTGCATGTCATTTGCTTTTCATCCCAAACAGCGTGTATCCTTCAGTTATTTGTTTAGATTAGGGAAAATGAGAAACAGACATATTATGCTGTATTTCTCCAGCTTCTAATGCACTTTTTGAGGGAAACTGTCCCAATCTCACATCGTATTTTGTCATGGCATTGTATAGCAAAACATATAGTGTGAAGCAGCAGTTCTGGTGCCAGCTGAAAAGCCTGTGCTCATATGTGCCACTTCAGTGGAGAAAAGGAACTGGGAGAAAGGAGTGTGCATAGTAAAGTGTGGCAACCTAGAAATATCAAATAATGTAGTTAGGAAGTGAGGGGAAGTATGCTTACCTAATATTAAAAGCTAAGAGTTTTCATCCCGCAGAAAAATGAGGGCAGGTTCTGTAAGATTATTCTATCTTTGGGAAAATGTAATAATCCATGGAAATGTAAACATAATATCTTCCTTCAAAATTCTGTTTCTACCTGAAAAAAGAAAAAAAAAGAAATCTGAGAGCATTAATGCAGTAATTGAGGCAACTAAGATACTTGAGGGAGGGCATGGAGAAGGACACTACAGAAAAATACAGAAGTGCTTCACTAGATTAGTCATAAGGAAATTTAATTCAGAAAACTAAATTTAAAATAAGGCATGTATCATTATGCTATGTGTAATAGTATCTACTGGAAGCAGTACAGAGGCCTACAGAAAATCTAGATGTCAGATCAAGAATATACTCATTGCATGTGCTACAAAACCTTTTTTTGTTGGCATTACATATTGTTCATTATAGCTAGAGGTCTACAGGCCAGCATCTGGCACAAACTGAGGTGTAAGACACAGATTATAAAAGCTGACAAGAATGGAAACTGGCAATCTGTAGTCGTGTGTCATTCTGAAGGAGTCAGCATGTGTTTCCTGTTGCCCTTTTAGAAGAGGCTAAACCCACTGTCACAACTTATACGGAACATAATTTTCATGTTCCAGTGCCATTGTTGCTCTTAAATAAGGAATAATGGTCAGGAAGCAGTCATCTAGTTTTCTTTGCTTCTTTCTTGGATGTAGCAGGTAAGCCTTGACTTGAATCGCTTGCACTGTTTGATCTGTATCCCTCTCAGGAATCAAACCATAGCTTCTTGAAGCAAAGTGCAATGTGCTTTACAGAGTTTTGCTCTAAGAAATATAGAAGATGACAGATTTATTGTAAAAAGGTAAAAGGAAGCAAGACATTAATGGCTTGTGATGCATTTGCTGCCAAGGAGAGACAGTCATTAGAACAGTTCCAAGTAGAGTTTATGCAATAAATCTTCCACTGGAGGGAGTTGTCTAGTCACCTTGAGCCACTAGCTCTGCTACTTGGAGAAGAATTATCTTGGAAAGACCAGAAACAACACATGACTCCCTGGAAGCCTTGCTCTCAACAGTGCCTGTTAGAACTGAAATCTCAAGTCTGAAGATCAAAATGCCTGTCTTGCCGTTCATATTTCCATAGCGTGACAAGTTATTCCAAACCCAGGTGTATGCAGGGGAGTTCTTCTATTTACTTAGCGTAGTTTTGCCTCAAGGAAATTTGATTTCATATGCACTAATTGAATTTCAGTGGAAGAAATTTACTGGTTTGCTCTACTTACACAGCATAATCCAAATGGTAGGACGGCAAGGAAGATACCAGAAAGAAATTCTTTTTTCCCCAGAAAATTTATTTCTCCATATATTTTTTTTTCCAAAAAAATCCCCAACTATACATATAGTGGAAGTAAAGGAATAATTGCCTCTAGTAAACCACTAATTAAAAAATTTACTTATATTAAAACTACTTAAATTCTTCGAGATGCCTTCTTTCATACAGGCAGCCTGGTGCCTTCTCTCTTCTCACTGGTACAAAGCCCTTAACTCTGCCACTAACACAGAAATTGGGAGGAGTTTGTCTGTATTCATGAAGAGTGAGTTACGGGAATCACATAATAAAAATGGTATTTCAAAAAGCTCTAGTTACCATAAGGCAAACATCACCCTTCCGTGAAAGTAGAGGTGGCAAACTGACTGTGCTAAACACTGTATTTGAGGTTTTCAATGACTTGTTCCAGTGTGAGGACTTGGGATATCCTGAACTCAGTGCCTCACTACCTATACAGAAGAGAAGAGAGTGGTTAGTCAGTAAGAGATGTGAGCTACAAGCACAGCTCTGAATTTCATTGTCTCTCCAGTCTTAGCATTTACTGTCTGCTTGGGTGCATGAAGGGGTGAGCCTTTGTGAGCACGCAGATTGAAAAGCATGCCTTTTCTACCATAGCCAGCCAAACAGGATTTTGGAGGTATGGGTCATGAAACAGGCTCCAATGGCTGCTGCCAGTTCACTGCACAGGAGGGACGTGAGCCCACCTCCACAAAAGGAAGAACAAACCAGGATGGCCACATTATCTTTGAATACAGCTGACTACCTGAAGTATACATTATGCAGGAAGACACAGAGATTCTGCCTAGCTCCTATGGGAGTGAAAATTTGAATTTGCTTTATCCTATATATTATAAGCAATACCATAGGGTACTGCTGAAGGATGCCAGCAGTACATGCAGTTTAATCATACGTGCCTGGATTACTGCATTTCAGTTTGTTCACATGGGGTGCAGAGACTTACAATGGGATTTATATTGACAAAAAAACCCAAACAACAACAACAGCAAAAGAAAACCAGCCCATAAAAAAAATCCCAAAGAGAAACATGAGAATGAAACTACATATTTGTAAGATTTTTTTGATCCTTGATGTTTAATAATAGTGACCACAAAAACTAAGGTTTCTGAGCTGACTGCTTTGAAGACTCCGCTATAAACCTCTGCAATGATTTGAGTACTGACATACTGAGCAGTGATAAGTACAAAGAGTAAGTGCACTCAAGAACTTCCATCCTCTGAAATGTTTAAGATACTTGTAATATTTTCAATATGTTATATATTAGGAAAGTTTAATATTTCCATGATTTCTCTAAAGACAATTTCTTTCTGCTGGTAAGCCTTGTGAGGCCCTGGAGTCACATGGAATACTACCAGGTACATGAGTCTGCAGACAAAACCCTATTTCTCTTATAAAAGTAAAGGCTCAAGCCAGCTTAATGATCACACATTTACAAAGAATAGATTATGCCTAGAAAAATGACATCAACTAAACCTTCAAAAATGCAGTTAAAGGGAACAACGAATGTTGTACATCAGCTACTACTTTACATAAAAAGGGTATGGGCCAAGTCCTGAGCACTGCAAGAAAGAAAGGAAGTAACACTGTTTCATAATAGTCAATAAATCTGATTACACTGGAGAACAAAATACTGAGGTAAAGGAAAATGTAATCACAAAATACAATTTTTCTTAACTGATTACTAGGAATTCCTGAATCATTTTTAAATAAAAAACTTTGCATGACCAGATAAAGTTTTTCACGTGTTTTCATTCCAGCTAAATCAATCCTCACCTGCATATTAACTACAAAGTGCAATTTCAGGAATAAAGAGACTTGGCTATGTACTTGCTCTTATAAGGGAAAATTAAAGCATAACAGTGTTAGATCTGATGAAGGAGACCTGGGGAACTAATGTTTAATCTTCCCTTGGTCATAAAGGGACACTTTTCACCATGCTGGGGACAATCCCTAGTGACCTGCATTTGATAGTTTAGTATCTGTTTCATTCCACGAGGAGGGGCAATAGCATAATTCATATGCTTGATGTGTTCTACTCTAGAGGTCAATATTTTCAAATGCCAAACCAGCAAAATAGTCAAGTTTAGGTTTTTCAGTTTGGAGTTTGTAATTAATAATATCAGAGACTGTGAGATTACACAGTCACTTAATTATTTTTTTTCTCTACTGCTTAACTGTTCTCAGGCTGCTCTCAGGTCTTATTAAAGATTGTGTCACTGCTTACAATAATGTAATTAGTATTTTTTAGGCTTTGCTACAATCAGCACTTTTCTGTAACAACTATGTTCCTTCTGTCATTAGGGCTTGACCTTGCCCTGTGTGAAAACTCTTTAAAATACTTAGACTATCTCTCTAATAAGAGGCCAAAACTATACGTGTATTATAAAATATTCAGAAATATCCTACCTACTTAAGTGACAATGCAGTAAAATTAATTTGATGAAAGAGAATTTGGAATTTTTATTCTTTGGTTTAAAATTAACCATAAGAGTAAGCTTCTTACCACTCTTGTTCAATAATGTAGAAAATGTTAAGGCAGTTTTCAATAACTGCTTTAAACACAGCTTTTTACACTACACTATGGATTTCAGAAGTATTACTTGGATTTCACGACATAGATTTCAATACTGGTTTTTAAATTTAATAAAATCACCTGAACGTTTAAGACCCCTCAGTATGTGTCATGTGTCCCTTTTACTGCTTGCAGTACCTAGAATTGAGGTTTACTGAAATCAGAGGTAAAGACTTGCTTGGGCTTCAGATTCAGAATCCTTTCAGAACCACATTTATGACTGACCACAATCATAGCATGTCTCATCTAAGGATATTATCAGAGCACCAAGGAGGTGACCATGATATATACCCTTAGGTATATGAGAGGGTGGAGGTACATTCCAACTTTTCCTCCTTTCTTGCTTTATAATTGAAAGTTCCCTTATGAATTTCCTTCTGAAGGAGTTTTAAAAATGACTGGGATGCATTTTACAATTTCTTAAGTTTAAAGAAAGCTTTTGTTGACCTGACTATCCCTTTCACAAATCAGTAATAAAACTGTATGTGATTCATGCTCAAAAGAACAACTTCTAGTTCTAAAGCCAAAATAGAAAACATGTATTTAAGATCAGTATTACACCTAATAGAGATCAACACAAGAATAGGACATTCTTAGAATTTAAGTAATCCAAACATTCAACCATTTGAAGACACTGAAAGTGGAAGACTATATTATAGTTATGTTCTAAATTTCATTATTTAAAATGAAGCATTTAAAAATGGTAGAGAATTAAAGCTGCTGTTGTGGGACTACTTTTATATTTCGTGTTCTTCTCTGTACGATATATATTTGCACATATATATATTTCTCTTAAGAGTTATAGAGGTTTTGGGGAACAAGTATAGCTTATAGCAGAATTTGCAGATATACTATTAAAATCAGACTACCACTGCTAAATGGAAATATAGGGCCTTTTACTCTATTTGGAAAAAAAGTCTGTCCGTGACCGCCCATGGTGCAAAGACTTAGTAACCAATAAAGCTTCGGCTGGATTGAACTATAGGAAGTGCTGAAACACAACCATCTGTATGGCGACACAGATATGGTCTTAGAGGTGAAAATTTGCAGATAATTGCTGAAGAAATAAAAGAATGTATTTAATTTGAAGTAATTATAGTAAGTCCTTTGTTTGAATGCAATTTATATGCAATTTTAGCTGCCAGAAGTGTGAAAGTATTTAAAGGTATAAGGAAAGGCCAGAAGAGGAACAGGTGGGTGAAGGTGAAAATTATGTCATTTTCCTGGCAAGAGGAAAACCCTGTAGCAACAAGTGCTTTTCCTTCCTGCCTCCCATTCACTCATTGTAAGCACCAAGGAGTTGCTTCCATTCAGAAGCTTCATCTACCACTGCTTCCTCGAGTGCAGATTGTGCAGATTCATGATTTCAACTCAAAAATGGCACAATGAGCAGACCATGCAATGCCGGGTGCTGATCAGAATGAAACAGAGGTATTCCAAGACAGTTACATCAACATCAAATACAAAATCTGAGGGATCTGGGTCATTAGGAGCAAGATAGTTTTCTTGTCTTGCCCTTTTTTTTTTTTTTTTAAGAAAACTTCTGGAGAAACCTAATAGACCTACAGCAAGTCTTCCCCCACATAAAAACATTACTAGGGTGCTTTTCGGTCACTCCCAACAAATAGGTTTTAAAGTTTAATAACTCCTTTTTGTGGCAAACCTCAGGGAAAATAATTTACCTTTGAAAAGCTCTAAAGAGGAGGATAAAAAAGAAAGAAAAAAAACAACACTATGTTTTCAAACTGTTGATGTGGGAGTTAGAGTGAACATCAAGACTTTCCCAGGAATCCCTGAAGAATTGGCATATATTATTCTAAGACTAAATTCAGTCTTTAGTGCTGTCATAGGATTGCTTTTGAATTGCGGGGTAACACTCTTGGATTGGATGATTTTCTTACTCAACTCAGAAGTATACAACAATTTTCCTCTCCCTGTGAGGTAAATGTTGTTAAGATAGATAGATAGATAGATAGATATATCAGAGTAAGTGCCAGCAAGGTTAAGGAGTCCTTTCCAAAGTAAAAAAATAACAGTTTGGGTTGGAAGAAGGCAATAAATAACATTACTCCACCAGCTCCTGTTCTCTGTCTACTAATTCTGTTTTCCCCCTTAGAAATATGACTCTCTTGCACCCCATCTCTGTGAGTGGTGTCTAGAAAAGACTTTTTGAGGACTATGTTTTATGAGTAGGATGGAGGCTTCGCAGTTTTCTATGTGTGGGAGAATTCATATCTGAAAGAATATAGAAAGAAAAGGGCTTACCAATCTCAGGCATCTTTCATGGCTTTGTGCCCTAGAAAACGCTAAAGATGCGGCAAAGCTACACATATGAGCATGCACTCAGACTCATTTTGTTCCTAGAAACATTTGAAATGTGAGTGATGTTTGAAATTAGTTCATGCTTCTGCTTGGTTCTCCTGTTCCTTTCTGTTCCCCTGAGCTCTCATTCTGCCGCTCTCTCCACAGACACAGCTCCCATCAGGCCAGTGCTGAACTGCACCTGTGAAGGAGAGAGGCAACTGTAGAAACATAGACAAGTGACCTTAGGTGGGCTTTTGCGTGACCTGGCTGCAATCTTGGAAACATATCTCAAAATAATTTCTTTTTTCTTTAGTTTCCTGTATTCTTCACTATATAGCCTTGAATTCCAGATATTTATGTTGGGTTTTGGATGGCAGAGTGGAAGAAAGGGTGGGGGTAGATTTCTGTGAAAATGCCGTAAATCTGTCCTCTGGTTTATAACCAAGGTAAGTTTTTGGTGCACTAATTAAAAATAAAATCACCCTTTCTCTAGATAATTTCACTACTAAATAAGAATGATACCTAAGATTAAGTAGAAAAATTATTTTAAAAACACATTTAAAATGTCAATAAATCAATATATTTCCTCATTATGATTGAATTACATGCAACTTTCACTGAAATACGGTCTATTAACCTCTATACTGAAGATGTCTTTACTCCCTGTTCCATATGAAAGGATGCTCCTGACTTCCAGAAACCTTCTCAAAAACACTTTTCAACCTGAGGGAAGATAACAGAGTTCTAAAAAAAAAAAACCCAAACCCAACAATATTAAGAGATTGTTATTGTGATTTCAGTACAAGATAATTTAATGTGTTAGGAGGGGCAGGAGAAGAGAAAATACTAGCCCTCAGTGAGGCAGAAATCAAAGTAAAAAGGCAAAATTGGGCAAAGTTAAGGCAAAAACATACGTCCTTTTCAGTGATCTCTTCATATAAAAAATATTCATAAAAAATTGAAACACTGTGACGTAATTAATAACAAAGGCATTAGAAATTACAACTGGGTAACCCCAAGCACCCTCTTCTGTTCTACATTTCTATAACTCTGTGTTACCTCCTCCCTCTGTAAACAGCCTACATTCCTCTTGCTGCTATGTGTGAACTTACACTCATATATCTTAAACACAGGGGTCTTGAAAACTTCTTTCACTGTGATGCAAACTAGCAGCACTTTCCTTGCATGTGGGACAAGTTAAGAACACCCATATGAACAGGTAGGATGGCTCATCTGGAACTTGTTATGCTCACATAAATCAGCCGTGTTTGATACAGGCCTTAGCCTAAATAAGACAAATGAGAGAGAACAATGCTATGTTATCAGAGAGAGAGCAAAGACCTCAGTCTTGTAGCTGTTCAAATACAGAAGAGGACAATTAAAGAACAAGTTAGACAAATATTTTAATTATTGGATAACAGCACTCTGGAAGGATGTAAAAACAAAAGTGCATATTTTAAAGGTAAGAACACAGACATGTAAGGACTTCAGAACCAGTTAGTTATGGAGAAAGTACAAAGCAGTACATGGAGATGAGGGAATAACATAAAAAGAAAAGAAAAGAAAGAAAATCAAACTAGACTTCACAACATCTAAAGGCACCAGCAGTCTTCTGAGGGAATACAATATTTTTCCTAGCTGCAAATTTATGCAATAGGTCAAATATATGTTGGCCTCATTTTCTTTGATGGCAGATTGTATAGATCTGATATCAGAGTCAAATTATGTTAAGCTTATGCAAAGACTGCAATTTTAAAACCACTAGTGGTGGTCCAAAAGAAAAGAGCTGGAAATGAAGTAACTCCCTAATGATGAATTTCAGGATTTGAATGCTATCAAAGCAGAAACTATATTCTATTTTATACAGCTAATAAAGGTCAAACATCTGAAAAGATGGTCTGGGATGCATATGGAACTGTAAAATGAAGGAAAGTAGTAGAGCTTCCCAAAGGAAAAGTGGAAACCAAAGAAGTAAGTTAATAGTAGAGGCTGAAGAAATGAGAGTTTTGCATAAAAACGGTTTATACATACATTTAAGCTTCTCTCACTTCCTTCTATTATTAAAGAAAATTAGAAAGGCCCACAACAGGTCAAAGTTAAGATATGTGAAAATAAAGCCAGTGAGCTTCTTATCTATGGATAAAACGCAGGGGAAAAGTCAATTTTCAGGCAATAAAAATACAAAAGTAGGGTGAGAATAAAGACCAGAGATGCTGTTGAATAATCCACCAGTTCTAATGTCTAATTAATGCTCTCAGGCACATGGACACTATAGAGAAAAATGCAGACTTAAAGATTAATGAGCTTACCATACCATGGTTAAACCAGGATCGGTTTGATCTCAACCTAGAATAAATAATAAAAAAGTGGAGGCTGCAAAAGAATTAAATAAATACGTAGAGCTCAGAATAAAGTAGTAAGTTTATACTTATAAAGTGGCACCAAACTTTTTTAGAAAATAGGAAGACTCTTCTAATAAAAGTCACAAGGCACACTGAAACAGGGGTAAGACACTCTGGTTTAATTTTGTTATGTATATTGTATTTTTTTAGGTTTATAACTAAAAGCATTAAAAAACTGCTCAGATAATAAACTCAAACAAACAAAATAATACTCTGCTAACAGTCATAGATGATATAGATAGCTATATGCAAGTGCATTTATCAATAAGTAAAGTGAACTTTTTAACACGTTAACAAAAGCGGGAAGTAGGATACTCAGTTTATTTGTGACATTTCTTCCTATTTTGCAATACTGGAAATACTTTTAAGGAAACAGAAATGTCAACAGGATTTTCAGAAATCACTATCAGACAATTTGATATGCATACCCCCTGATGGTGGCATTCTGAAGGAAAAGAAATCATTAACAAAAATTGAATATACTTGGAAAAAAAATTTAAAAATAAATACACTTACACATACTTAATGTTGGCAAGGTCTAGAAAGTTATCTGTATGCACTTATTGGCGAAATGGATTTATGAGAAGTTTTTCAAAGCTTTAGGGTTTACAGTTCAATAAATTTCAAACTAGTTACATGTGAACTGTTGCAACTGTTTCACATGCTTGGAGTTTATTCATTTTTTTATTTTGGCATAGTATATCAGGGATATAAAACTAAAGATGGTTTGAATACAAACTTATGGAATGTTAGACTTTGATTTTATAAACTCAGAGAATGTGTTCAGATTTACAGATCTTATTTTTCTCGCTTTCAGAAGATTCCCTACTACTAGTCATGATAATGAAATAAATGTTTGAAAAAATGAAATTATTTTTTTTACTTATTTTAAAGAGTGGTACTTAAAGCAACTGAAAACCAACCAAATTGTAATCTGTCATGGTAATGAAAAATTATTCCTTCTGTTAGCATGAAATGAAATTTTAGTTATGCTTTGGAATTAGACTTGCTAAAAAAATCCCAAGCTCTGAAATTTTTTCAACTATTTTTAGTGGCGAAAACAGGTAGTTCTATGCATATATGAAATATATTCACTGCTAAAAAGAGAAATGCTATTTGACATTGGTCTGAAAGCATTAATTACTCTAATTAATTCCATTAATTCAATTATTTAATTTTCCTTCTTGTTCCAAACAATCATGACAAAACTTTCAGTCACAAGCAGCTTGAAGTAAAGGGAGGAACATTCTTTACCTATTTCACATCTTTTCCACTGCCTGTAGAGTTAATGTTCTGGTTTTGGTTCACAGTTAATTCTAATTAAAAAAACAAGAACTTGGGAAACACGCAGATGGCCACATGCTATAAATTATATGGTCGTCTTACGTGGGCGGTATGTAAAACATTGCTTCTTCACTCCCTTATTTCAAGCCTGAAGTCAGAAGGCACTTGGTGCTCGATAAGCCTTTTACATTTTCTATTTTTAATGTGTGTAAAAATTTTATTACCTTCCAAAATAAGTCTTGTCAATTAGGAAAACTTTTATGTAACATAATCTCTCAAAATCTAAAATGTTTTCATTAATGATGGCTTTATTCTCCCCAGAGGAAAACTACACACAGGAAGGATACAAGAAAAGGAGCAAATCCAAGAAGAAAAAGAAATGTTCAAGTATGACTGAAGTGGTTTAGAATATTATCCAAGTCCACTATTGGATACACTTCTGAAAGAGGCAGCTCTGGAAGCTGGTCACCTGACGACAGTGAGAAAACGGATGTGAAAAAGGAAGGACCTGATCATCCATCAGACGGAATCCAGACGTGACAATTAGAGTTAATGAACCACGACCCATGAAGCTGCCTCAGCACCTTTTTACAACCCCACTTCATGGCCTTAATAAAAGTACCGGGCCTTATTTTACAGAGCACATCTGCTCTAAATTCTCAAAGGAGAAACTTTGCATTCAGAAGTTACGTTTGGTTTCTTCACCACTTTTCAGTCATGTATAAAGAATATTTAACAGCTGTGTATTTACTTTTCTATCTGTTCAGTCAACAAAACATTGGAAGATAATGCTTTTTTATAATAAGACTGTATTATTATAATAATTATTTAGCTTACATTAACATTAATAAGCTGCTGAGGATGACTGAAAAGTAACAGACTTTTTTTTTTTATTTCTCCAATATAATGGCATCTATTTGCAAGTATTGCCTTTGATTTCAGATATTTGGAAATAGTGTGCTTTACAAAAATCAGGTTGATTTCCTGCTTTTAAAATAGGCCTCACTCAGCCTTGGTACTGAAGTCTTCAATTTCTTCACAGAGCAGGTATGGCTAAGCAATACCTCTTCCTCCCCTAAGTCCAGAAGATCTGCTGAACTTCTAAGCCTGAGGTTGAAACTAATCTTTCTTGCCTTACGGACAAAGGATTTCTGCAGTTATCCAGTTTTTGGATCCTACCCATTTCCTTAGGTCTGAACTACCAATTCCATACTCACACTGCTTCTTCTGTCCACAAGCAAAAAGAAGCAAAGGGGAAGGACAAAGTAGCTCATAGATTAATTGTTAGAAGACTCCCTTTTGCATAGTAGGAGATGACTGGAAGAGCACTGGGCTGGGCTATAAGTTATAATCCATCCAGGGAAGAAGTCATTTTGTTCCTCACCATGATAACATGAGTTATGACAAGATTGACCCTGTTGTATCACAAAGCTTCAGATGGCAGTTGTTGAGAAGCCTAATTATGATGCCTTGCTTTCAAATTGTCAGTGTTTTTCAGTAAAGTAAAGAGATTACCTTCTTTTGATATTAACCACTAATTTAAAAATTAATCAATCTACATAATAATCCATGACTGAATCGATGTTATAGCCATTTGCTGGAAGGATAGTATATTTAGTCATGACATTATTGGTCAGCCAAGGTCTGATATGTATACAGTGCTATCACAAAAATTATTTTCCAAAACCAAATCAATTCCCTATGAAAACTGATATCTAAATTACCATTGCTTTTTGGTAATGGCAGACAATTCCAGGAACACTTATCCAGTTTGGCCCTTGTCAAAGCCTCCTGCAGTAAAATATATAATTATCCTCTTTTTATAATAAGCAGAAAATATCAACACGTTCAGGAGACATTCTGCTTTGTTTGCAGGAACTCAGTGGGAGCCTGTGCCTCACACAGACTTTGCCACCGAGTTCCCGCAGCTTGGTTCAGAAACTTGCAAAGGCAAGATAGTAAGTGCGGAGCAAGAGCTCGGGAGTGGCGACTCGCGGCCAGCTGCATTCCAATTCCCTCTTCTTAGTGAGTTAAAAAGTGATTGGCCACATCCTGCTTCTGGGGAAGAAAAGGACATCTCAGGAAACAGTACCTCTTTAACTCTGAATTGGAAGAAAACCACCATTCAGAAGAGTCCAGTTTGGTCTTGCACATGGAAATGTCTGTGGTGCAGGACTTCATTGGGAGCCGTTGCCTTTCAAGGGAAGTAGCTCATAGAGCTTTGTATTATAATTTTTTTTCTATATTTTAAATAACAGATTAAATAATAAACCACTTAATTTTATTCTAGCCGAGTTTTCTCAACTAAAATTTTTTTAAAAGTCTTACACTGTTTTAAATGTCTTGGTAATAAAAATCCCTGAAACTGTTTCTCTTAGTGTACATACTATTGATAGGGCAAGTTCAGGTTTATCTTCTTTTCTTGTTGGTTTGGTTTTTGTTTTAACCTTCCTAGAGCTCATTAAATGTCATTGGTATTGAAATCACGGTCAAACTAGTGAAAAAATAAAATGCGAAGCTTAAAAACTAGCAAAATTTAAAAATTATTGAAATAGTGTTTGCTACAAATACCTTCTGCCTTGCCTAAACATCAAATTATTTTTGCAAATTTGTGTTCGGACAACACATACAACATAGTGAATAAACCACCCACAGACCAAGTGAATGATGTTTTAAAGGCCCGCTACTTTAATAAATTTCCTTCAACCGAATTCTACTTCAGTAACTAAAGAACACAGAAGAAATAATTGCCTTTATCTTCAGGTGTCATATAAACACATTTAATGGAAGATCTCTATGTAAACAAAGCTTTCTGTGAGAAAATGCTCTACTAAACGTTTGTGGTTTCATGAGCTGTCATGTCTAACCCTTTTTTATTTAAAAACAACAGTAAATTGTATTTCGTTTTAAACTTAGTTTCTTTGGATTTTAATTAATTTTTTTAAATTACTGTTTTGATGGTATTTAATCTACAAAGCAGTTACTTTGATTGAAAAGAAAACACTGTTCCTCGTCCAATATTCTCATCCAAAATAACTCATGTTTATAGAGAGACACAGCAAGGAAAAAATATATTAGGTGTTGACTTGATAAGAGAGCACTTAACTCAGAACTATGTCTTGGAAGAGCCAGATCAGGCATGAACATGCAATCCTTCTTAGCAGTTACAGTCCAAGTTTTTGTATACATTCTAAACAGAACCAAAGTGAACTTTCCAGCCTCCTAATTAATAGAAGATATATGGGACCAACTTCCCAGCACAGTATGTATATTGAAAAATGTCATGAGTACTAATTAAATACAGTATTAAAAAAAAAAAGTAAAACATCTATGTGTACCTTCTCAATCCATATTTTCAGCAGCCTATGTCCTACTTTGCACGCTAAGTGAGTCATAGCTTTAAGAAAATTTAAAATCCCACTTTGAAAGGGAAGAGTACAATAGGACTGGGAATCAGGTAACTGGTATAGACAGTAAAAAGTTGCCTTACAATGAAAAGAGGTATAAGTGTGAAAAAATACTGTGTTCTCATTACTAAATTATTATTGCAAACAGAAGCTGTCATTAGGCAGAGACATTTTTCAACTTTGTCTTGAAGACTCTCTTAAGACAAAAACTAACATTAAATATTAACAAGAAATTTCTCTCCACATGAGGAGATCCTCTGAACAAATCACCATACATTTTCTTAGTTAAGAATCTGATTGCAAAACCATTTAAGCTGAACTATGCAGAAACTACTCTGAAATAAGAATATCCACAAAGGAGTTGTATTACTTTAAAAATGTTCCATAGTAAATCAACTGTGTTCTTGTACAGGCAAAGACTGAGCCTTTCCCAGCCATGTTGGCAGATACCACTACACAGAGAGAAAATCACTTACATTTTTGCCCAGTCTCAACAAACCTAATTTTAATGATTTATAGGTATAAACATTGGAACATTGAAGGTATCATAGAATCCTCACCTAATTACTTGCCTGACCATTAAGAAACAGGAAGCAGCTCTGCATGCACAGTTAAAGAGGCAGAAGACCTTTTACTAGGAGCATACAGTTATACACTGCTGGACTAAAATTCTGTGCTGTCTTCTGTTATTATGCACAATTCAAAGATATTTTTCTAATTATGCTTTATTGTGTTCCGCAAGAGAGCAACACCTTGACCATCTATCACCTTGAACAGCTGTACACCTTCCTGCAGGTAATATCTGCTCTTCTGAGTATCCTCCTTCTCCTGCCATATTCATACCATTACTTCTGTGACATATGGTAGAGTTGTCCAGTTGTAGAGGGCCCAAGTAAAGATACCAGCGTGAGATAAGTCTTTCAAATGATGTAAATCCAGTTTTATTGAAGTCAGGAAGATTTTTTACAATTGAATTCAGTTAGAGAACAACTTAGACTTACTAGCCCATTCCTACTCGTGTCATAAATTAGGAAAGAGGACCTGTAATTTTGGAAGTGACTTGTTCAGCTTAATGGCCACATATTCAGGACTGAAGTTAAATAATTTTTTATTAAAAATTCCTATAAGAGTAACTTCCCCATAGGAGAAGTAACCCTTTCCAATATGTACCATAGACATGAAGTAAATATTTTCTTGTTCTGAGATTTAGTGGTTATTACTCCTTATTTCTACTCATAAAGTGTACTATTTCTGCACTGACTGACAGGAATAATTCCTCTTGACTGTTTTCCTCCTTATTAAGCTTTATTAGGTTATTAGCAGTAAGAAGCAGAAAAGAAACAATACCATTAGTTGAGAAAGTTAATTTTAGAAAGCAATGGAAAGTACCTCACCAAAAAGGTGGATCTAAGCCATGAGCTTTAATGAGGTAACAAAAAACACTAAGAAAGAAAAAAGAAAAAAAGTTGTATGAGCAATTCTCTACATGAAATCATGTAAATAATTAATCATACCAGATTATCATTGCAGCAGTATAGAACTTTTATATAGTAGATTAACAGTTGAAATCCATATAAGATTATTATTTACACCTGAATATATGTTTTATATAACAGAAAATATTTAATAGATCTTCCAGAAAATCTTGCAACTATAGACTTCCATTTCATTCTGAATGGAAATATTTTTAAATTTTCAGGCAACAGGTATAGGTTTTGATTATTGGTACTGAGTCATTTAGTAATGTTTCATTTTTAATTTCATGATTTATGTGCACCACAATGAAATATGCAACCTAGTTCAAAGCTAATGATATGTAAAATATTAACCCTGACAGCTGAATAGGGTCTTTATATTCAAAAAAAGAAAGGAATGAGTAGAGAAAGAGAGGACAGAGGCACTGACAGGCATAACTGTGATTCTTAGGAAAACATACTTAAAGAAGGCACATCACAGCATTTCTATGCAACCAAGCTCTTACAGTCTAAGCTACATCTACACTAGCTGCTCTACACTAACTTGCTACGTGGGCACGTATGTACTAAAAGAAGGGGAAATTTTAAATCTTAAGCTTCACTTTCAAAGAAGACTAAAAGTAATAGTCTTGGTTTAATATAAGATTTAAAGGTAATACCTTTTGCATGCTATTTTCTTGCACCAGAAAATTCTTAGTCAGCCATCTCCATCCTTTTCCATTACAGACTACTCCTGACTGTCCTCTCTTTCACTTGGAAGTGGTTCAGAAGTCTGGCCCACAAGTACTAACATACCCATGTCGTACAAATCGATATTGACCAAGTCTCAAATTCATCTTAGTATTTTCTGAATAATTAGCAAACAAGGAAAACAAACAGGAAGATCCTGTTTGGAAACACCTAACTTTGATGGACTGACAAAAGCTACCTAACTATAGCCCTTGCAACCAAATGACATTTTCTATGACTGGCAGAAAGGAGCAGCACACAGTATTCATAGGGGATCCCTTTGATCCCAAGAGTTTCATTTACCTGTGTTACGGGTCATTTAATTATTTGTCTTCTCAGTCAATATCCTTTGATGTAACAAGTTTCAGGATGCCAGTCTTCTGATATATGGCAAAGCAATTAATTCCAGTAATAATGTCTTCAAAGATGATGTTGCAATTCAACACAGAAGAAAATAGTCACAAAAGAAGAAAGAGGTTAGACACAAATAGTATATCTCTCTAATTCAGCTAAGAACCAAACTTTGTATGTTAGTCTGAATGAGTTATTTGGAAGATTTAGCTACACCATTTAGCCTTTTTCTTTGTTTTATATGAAATATATAAATCTTGTATTTATTAAAAGGTAATTGACAGATGTAAATTCATGGAACTATATGTCTACATGTTTTAAAAAAGGGTTACATTAAAGTACTAAAAATAGAATTCACTTATTTTTTTAAATTAAAGAATTCAGGATGTAATCTCATACCTTTCCTAATAACACTCAAAGTACAGTGATATTGAAGCCGTGCAGCACACATATGGGCCTTTATTTCTAACTTTACAACTTGTGCAATTTTTTTAAGGCTGTTCAAGTCAGACCAAAAATAAGTTCTGTGTAAAATAAAAAAAAAAA
>VZRE01013909.1:31914-73738 GCA_013396775.1 Cephalopterus ornatus
CTTTTCGGAGATAGCTCATGTCTAGCAGTTTTTTGATGATTTATTAAAGAGTATTGGAAAGGTATTTTACTATGCTTGTTAATGGGTTCAGAGGCAAATTGAACACACTAATTTTAAATCTCTTTCGACAAAAAATAATAGTATCCGTTTTGAATCGAAAATAGTTCTGTTTGATTAACTGGGGTACTCTCCTTGGTATGCAATGCTGGGATCCTCCACTTTTGTCAAAGACAATTGTGGCCAAAAAAAAGAAAAAGGCTGTGTAATGCTAAAGCAAAGGGACATCCCAGTTCTTTCTGGTTTTTTTAAAAAAAAATAGAAGGAAAAAAATGCATTTTTATTTTGATAGATTTTGTTTCCATACAGAATGATTGTTAAATTGGTTTAAACTAATCTGAGTAAAATAAAAATTCAAATACAAGAGCTAGTTTTGGGAATAATAGTTCCAAAGTACTACCCTTTACACAAAGCTACCGTTTGCATAAGCCTAATAAAAATACCAAGAAATGGAAATGTTTCTAAAAAGTTCTTAAGTATTTTTAGAAGGGATGTAGTTGTCTAATATATACTATACCCATAATCATCTATAACTACTATAATGGATATAAACACACCTTTCAAAGTTTATTCTGTTAAACACAATATGCTTTTCTTTATAAGTTACCCTACAAACCTTTCGGTCCCTATTTTTTTTCTCTGAAATACCTTATTTTTAATACAGGGCAATACAGGTGTCAGCTTGCACTGGCTTTGAAAATGATGTTCACTATACATGCAATTAATCCATTAACTCTAAACCATGCTATTTTACCAAGGGGTGGTAAAGAGGTTAGAGGGAGAAAATATCACTCTCTCTCAGCATTAACAAATCTGTTCTGAAAGGGACACTCTTCATCTCATTTATAAGACACACAAAGCCAATATAAGCCATATAAGTCCCATAAAGCCAAGATTTATAAGGCTATATAAATTACTCGTACAAGTTAACGAGACAAAAGCAGTCTCTGTCAGCATCGGGGTGTGCTTTTCATCACTTAACAGAAAAGAAAGGAGCAGGCAATTTTCAAAAGGTCTCCTTTCATCACCTGGAAACATCTACAGGATAAACTGAAAACAAACATAAATTTTTATGCTATCTGAAAATACTCATTGGGTTTATGGCTAGACAAGGAGAACACTGAGGGGAGTTGGGGGTAAATCAGGAAAAGAATTAGAGCTTTGCTGTGAGTATTTGAAATCTGTAGCAAGATCATTCTTAAATGCCAAGTTAATGGGCAAACAACTATGCCATTTTACAGAATTAAGATATTTTTTAATTTACAAGTGTAAAGTAAAATACATTTACTGGTGAAAATCACAATTCTATAATTCCTTTAAGTAAAGGAACAATATTCATGCAGTCAATAGGTTTATGCTCTATCTCACATTTGATTAATTTTCTGTTTCTGCTGGCCTTTCTATATGAACGAAGGAGCTACAAACAACTATAAAATATAAGCATTACCTATTAAAATCCCAACCAAATTATTACAAGGATTTAGCTTCATCTTCATCCTCAACATCTGCATTGCATCATAGTTGATATTTAGTTTGGGATTATATTTACATACTGATTCTAGGGAAAATTAGTCAGAAATAAAGGTCACTGGGATTTTTCATTTAAATTATTTTGTTGGAAAAAAAACACTTTTAAGTCAATGACAATTTTGTCAAGTTTGGTTAAAAAACCAAACCAATGTAAAATGCCCTCAAAACACATTTTGGACCTTCAGAAAAAGACAAAATCTGTTTTAACAAAATCTATTAAAAAGGGGACCCAGAAAAGGACTTGACACTGAAGACATTTTTTTCTTTTTCCTTCACCAAAGATCTCACCCCCAAAAAATCTACCAAAAAAAAAAACAAACCACAACCAAAAACCCCAAACCCAGCAGAAACCAAAACACATTCCCCAAATCATTCCAGTTCAAGATGTTTAACTTTAGGTAAATAGGTTTTGTATATCGAATAATACCATTAGTATATCACTAGGATAAAGCTGATAGTGTTGCTAAACACAGTTCTGACATCACTGCAGGCAGGGTCTCTTCTGAGTAGTGATTATGTTTTCAGTAAGTGGAATCCTGAACAAACTGAAAACCAGACCACTTTTTTTATCAGCCTCATTGAGTCAAGACTAATCTCTTCTGTCTTCACACAAATAAAATATCCAGTGGTGTGTACAAGTGCTAAACACAGGTTGGCTCTACATGCCTCTTTCAGACCTAATCACTGTGTGAGATAATAGAAGTGGAAGAAACTTTGGGGAGCCAAATGTGAAGAATGTTTGGTTGATAAGACTACCTTTCAGGGACATTAAAAGCAAAGAGAGGACTTCCTTTTTGATAACAGAAGAGATAACAAAACTTTGAATAAACTGACAGTATTTCAACCAAAAAAAATCTAGAAAATATTTCATCTTTTCTGTGTTTTATAACAGTATTTTTTAGTAGTCTCTATCACACAGTAGAAGAGGCACCTCACACAAATGTCCAAATAACTCACATTTTCATTTCTCTTAGGTTTGCCCACTATTAAGAATTGGTTCCCAGCTTTCCCATGCAAACTGCACAGACTGAGATGTTCTCTACTTAGAATAAAATACTTCAGGCAATATTTTCCCTATAGAATGCATAGCTATTTTAAAGGAAAAATAAAAGAAGGCACTTCTTTTTTTATGCATTTCTCCTTAACACACCATGCCAGTTTGTGGCCACTGTGATGCAGTCAATACATCGATCCAAATTATATCAAAACAATGAGAGATGATGTGAAGGGAATATAAACTAATCCCTCTGAAATATTGGGCTGAATAACTTTCAATTAAGCCTGACATTGTAAGAAACATGCCTATTAGCCTAAAATCATTACTTTTCTAATTCTGCATTCATCATGCCAGCTACAATGATAACTTCTAGGCAAGGATAAATCAGGAATATATTAAATGTATTTATGCTTAAATGAGCTTCAATCAGACAGAAAACAAGACTTTTCATAAAGGAAATCTGTTGCTGCTAACATACATCAGTGAGCTGCAACTTAGCATTCAGGACAAAGATGTCTTTCACCTTGTTGTACTGAAACTTTCCCAACAAATATTTATTCCAAGACACCTTGGCCCAGCAAATTACAAATTCCTGGACATCTTTCTAAGCAGATAAGCAGCCTTAGTAAAGACGATGGATCTACTTATTGGCTTAAATATACACTCACGTTCCAGCACACCGTTGGATCAGAGCCTCTGAGAGCTGCAAAGAATGATTACTAGCTACGATATTAATTGAGATGCACAGGAATTGTAACCTCTCAGCACCTCTCCATAAGTTATGACCTCATTTAGGGCTTCTGATCAGTTGCCAAACATTTACTTAGCTGTTAGCAAACTGTAAGTTAATGTGTAACAACCGCAACAAACCCTGAAAATAATGTATCTCAACAAGATAGACGTAAATCTCTAAGATCTATTTAAAATTGCTACAGAAATTCTATATAAAAAGTGTTTTCAAAGTGCTACAAATATGACATGATAAGTCATTTAAGCTTAATTTAGAGTTTAATAAACCTCAAGGTTTTATTTGGGTTCTTTTTATACAAACCAAAGAGCAATGAAATATATTTGCAGTATGAACATTACCTTAACTTAATGTTACCTCAGATTATTACTGATACACTCTGAGAAAATTATACAGTATTTTCTTTATCTATAAAACTGTAAGCTGAATCTGTTGCTGTGGAGATTCAAATAAAAGGATGGGCTGATTTAGGCTGGGGTAGAGATAATTTTCTTCACAGTAGATGGTCTGGGGCTGTGTTTTGGATTTGTTCTGAAAACAGTGTTGATAATTCAGGGATGTTTTCATTATTGCTGAGCAGCACTTGTACAGATCAGAGTCCCTTTCTGCTTCTCATCTCATCCCACTGGCCAGGAGGCTGAGATGCACAAGTTGTTTGGAGGGGACACAGCCGGAACAGCTGACGTCTACTGACCAAAAGGATATTCCACACCCTATGGCACCACGCTCAGCATATACAGCTAAGGGAAGAAGGAAGGATGGAACATTTGGAGTGATGGCATTTTGTATCCCCAAGTAACCATTACCTGTGATGGCACCGTGCTTTTCTGGCAATGACTGAACACCTCTCTGACCATGGGAAGTGGTGAATAAATTCCTTGTTTTGCTTTGCTTGCATGCCCAGCTTTTACTTTACCTATTAAGCTGTCTTTATCTCAACCCACGATTTTTCTCACTTTTACTCTTCTGATTCTCTCCTCCATCCCTGAGCTGAGGTGTGGGGCTTAATTGCCAGCTGGAGTTAAACCATGACACAGGTCCAAGTAAATACACATTAACCCTTTGAAAAACAGAACAAGGAATATTAAGTTTGTTGGTGCCTTCCAAAGATGACTCCCGTCAATTTCTGTTTCAATTCACAGTTTTTCATACGCCTAGCATTGTACTGTGAGTATTTAGAGTCCTGAAACCCTGCTGTTGGCATAGAGAAACATGAAGTATCATACATGAGTGGATCATGGTCTATTTATTTTGCTACATGCCAGTGAGGAACAGCAGATGTAGTTGCTGATCTTCAAGTGAATGCATTTATATTAATGCATTAATGTAGATACTCCTCATATAATTTATTGATTTCTCTAAGTACATGGCATTTAATGTTGGTTAATCTGGATGAAATTAGTACTAATTCAATGATGGCCTTAAATCAGTTAGCTCAGGAAGGCTACCTTTGTCACCATGGCAGCATGGCCCTAAGAACAGGTTGTAAACTCCTCAGAGGCCGTGAGCAAACACTCGGGAGCATGGCTATTTCACTGTTACACTGCTATGGTTACCTGAACTAGCACATCTAAATCTGGTATGGGTAAATCACTGCAATAATAAGAGTGTCATTCTATACATGAAGGAACTCCTTCTATATATCCATTCTTCATTGGGATTTCCAGTTGAAATGCCATCTGCAAGTTACCCAAGCTTCAGTGTACACGACATTTTCTGTCTGCCAGAAAAAGCTGTGGAGCTTGTAACCTGTTCTCAATTGCTCTCAATCTTCAGGTCACAGTACTCTTTCCACACCTTGTGAAAACTCTACAACCAGCACACAATAGATGGGAAACCAAAGCACCCCTCAGGAAAGACAGCAGAACCAAGAAGTTGCTGACACAAAACCAATTAATTCAGCTGGTATTCTCCATCCTGACCCTTCCCAAGAGTGAGGACAACTAGGAACAGGCTGCAAGAAATGCCTGGACAGTGGTGGCCCACATCTGTGGCCACTTTTGCTCAAGGCAGCTGGGAAGCCAAGAGGCACTTACCTATGTCATGGACAGTGTCATGTCATGCACATGCAAAGTCCAGAGTCTCCAAGACGCCATCCACGAAGGTGTGGACTGGCAAATCTGAGCCTCTGCAGAAGGCTCAAACACAGGATAGTGGAGTGCTGAGACCTCCACAGGCTTTCAACATTGGGCAACTCCAAAATCTACAGTGGATATGGAATAAGTCTGTGAGTGCCATTTGTATCCAGAACAAGAGATAGATGTATAAACACTTCAGGTTTCTTTCTTTCATTGCAAAAGCTATAAAAGGGAAACAAAAATACTGCAAATAATTGTAGCCACATTGAAGCCAAGCCCACATTCTATAAAGCAGCTTTGCAAAGATGACATTGTGTGATTTCATATTCAGTGGCCCTTTGCTGCAGTGCCCGGGCAGCAGTGGGACAACACATGGGGACCAAGGGTGAGAGGGAAAGGTTACTAATCCCCTGTGAGGTATCTGGAGACTCACACAACACTGGAATGGCAAAACTACTGAGAGCTGCCTCTGCCACTTCACTCCTCACTCAAACTCCTTGACAGAAACAAGCCTGGACTCCAGCAATCCATCAATCCTTGTTGTCATGACAGCTCCCTGGAGGCTTTTAAAGACAGTTAAACCTGAAAGTAAGTATAACAGGAGCTAAAGCAGCCCCATGCAGCTGTGGCAGCCAGGACTCAGCACACTGAAAGTGAGAGGACTCTGCACCTCACACCTACTGTGCGTGGAAGAACTATGGACTGGCCAAAGGAAGCTTTGTGATCAACTGTATTTAGTTTATGAAAACAAAAAACTGTGATTTACTACTATCAGAACCACAATATATTCTTGAGCTATGACATTCATGCTGTGATTTCTCCATCCTGCAGGTATCATGCTGGGAAAACATTAAGCAAATTTATTCAACTACAAAGATACAAATCACTTAGTCTCCAAGTATATGCTGTAAGTCCATTACTAGTACTGTACTACTCACCTTAGTGGCTCCTTAAAAACAAATGGGAAAAAAATAAGAAAGAAAAAAGAAAAAAGAAAAAAAGAAAAAAGAAAGAAGAAAAAAAGAAAAAAGAAAGAAGAAAGAAGAAAAAAAGAAAAAAGAAGAAGGGGCAAATTATACAAGATTTAGTGCCTACATATGCACAATAGCATCCAAATGTGAAGGCCAGTTTTCAAAGGCACATCAAAAGTCAACCTTCAGTGGGATGTATTTTTACAATTGCCTTCAATTTCAACTTCTTTTCAACACAGAGCTCTTCTTGAAAACATTTAAACAATACATAGCTGTTTTCATGAGCATTAGAAACAGCATTTCAGGCAAGTTTATTTTTTGTGAGAAAATATTATGTGTATAAAAATGGTAAACAAATTACATGATCACCTTACACAAACTATCACAACTGAGCAGCACAACTTGAATTTAAACTGCTCAGTACCAGTCTACACAGCTAAAATAAATTAAACATTCCTTAAAGTTACATAGTTAAGAAATTCAAAGAAATTTTTAGTTAATCCTTGACCCTCTACACCTATTTATTGTAGCAGCTTGAAGGACAAAACCCTAAAGCGGTCAACTTACATATTTTCCAGGATATATTCGTCCCACTATACTCTTACATCTCATTATATCCAACCTGAATTCTAATGCAAGTGGTACTAGCTATCTATGGCACAAATATGGAGTATGCATGTTAGTAATATTGGGCCAAAATATCCAAGGACTCTCATCTCCATTTTGAAAAGGTTTATTCTTGATATAATTTGATGCATGAAAGTTCACCGAGTGTGTAAATTTTTGCAGGATCAAGTTATAATTTTGGAATGAATTCTATTACACTATTACTGAGAGTGAGTAAATGCACACCATTTTTTTACATTAATGAAAACAAGTTGTTGTTACTGAACATAAAATAGAATTTCTCACCCTGTGTAAGCATACTTCCAGCATAAATACAGCAGTTTACAACTGGGATACACAACCACATAGAACCAGTTATTACCTAAACGAAGAACTCTTCAAAATGAATCAAATTTTGAAGACCTGATACATTAGCATGTTCCCCTCAGTATCTCGAATAACATTATCTTTGTGTTTTTAATGGATTCAAATGCTTCAATGAGGAACAAGTTAAATGGAGCAAGGACCACATCTCTTGTAAAACACCACATTTCAAAAGGAAAGTTCATCAGATATTTATTACTATTTTGTAAAAATGTGCAAGCTGAAAATACTTACTAGTCTCAAAAGCAAATAAACACACTGCCAAATTCAACTGAGAATTTCTAAAGCAGTAATGCAATACATCTCACGTACTGCACTTTCTGACAACATTTAAGTTATGCACATAACCTAACATAACCTCTCTTCCATGAAGCATGTATTTTGTCTGAGGGTTGGTGGTTTGGGCTGCTGTTTTGTTTACTGGATTCATCTATTTTTGAGGGAGTACAGTATCCACTACAAAATTTTTATGAGCCTGAAATCTCAAGATCTTTGAGGGCTTAACACAAGGACCCTTGTGGTGAACACTGAAATCTACACAATTTATTTTGAGCTTTGCTTTGTGCCTTTTGTTCACACTAGATACTATTATTATTTAATATATATATTGCAGAAGTAGACCAGTAAAAATCACACACTAGTGCTTAGCTGCTTTAGCTTCTACGGGATATTCTTTCACTGTATCCTGTACCTAATGTCAGGCTTTGCAAATATTTGCACTACATCATTCCTGCTAATTTAGTCTTTGGTCTTTCCATTGATAGAGATAGCACTTTTCCATTACAAAAAAACAAAAACAAAAACCAAAACCAAAACAAAACAAAAACACACAACAAAACAAAACAAAAAAACCCACAGAAAACCAAAACAAACAAAAAACCCCAAACAGGACCTTATTTGGTATAGTTATAGGTGTTGTACAGCCACTAATCACCTTATTGTATTAGAAGTGGGTGACAGATTACAGTGCTGTGTTTTGTAGTAGGCTTTTTTCCTCAAAATTTTCCACCTTTCCTATCAGTGCAGCTTTAACAGTAAGAGAAATGGTAAGATATTGTCCTCAGCAAGCACTGATCGGAGCAGTCACCGAGCAAGTGCAGCATTTAAAGCACTGATAGGTTCTTCAAGGCAATCTCTTCAATGGGGTGGACTTTGTTATCACAACACAGTAATTCAATCACCCGGTGTATGTAATTAAAAAAAAAGATGCTGGCATAGACAGGTCTCACAAGTCTACAGTGTAAATCTTATCCCTTGAAAAATCTGTTATTAGTTAGAAGCATCTAGAACAGCTAGCAAAAAGGCTAGTTATCATGTAGATGCTGTTATCCTAACTAAGAGTAAACACCACAAAACTTTTCAATAAACAAAACTATATGATGTGCAACTGGAAAACTTTCCTATACAGCAGTCAAGGGACAAACAACATAGGAACTCAGTGAGAAATGCACTATTTTCCTAAATAAAAGCTTGACTTTCTTGCCTTAATTCTTTTTCATCTGTTGATATATTTTATTTGAATGCAAGCTTGCACTTCCTGGTTTTCGGCTTGCCTGATGATCAGAAAAGAACTCAGACCTTCTCTGCTTTTCCACCTCTCACCAGTTGTGTTGGCAATAAAAAGGCTGACAGCAGATAAAGAAATAATTCAAAGAGGAAACACTGAGAAAGCAGTATCACAGCCTGAACAAGGCTGCAAGGCAGCACTGGAATCTTTTTGCCAGGAGGCAAAGTTCAAAGGACTGTACTAGACAGGTCTAAACCCTCATAATAAAACCCATACATAAAACGTACATTTCACCTTTTTGCAAGATGGTGACCAGGCTTGCAGAGGGTTAATAGCAGTGACAACTGGTGGAATACTAAGACATTACATCACACTAGGCTCCCTTATGCGAACTTGTGCTCACTCTTACTGCATGGGGCTGCTCCACGGGACACCATATCCCTAATGATAAACTGCAAGCAACACAGAAAACAGATCTACTGAAGCTGCAAAGCAAATTTACTACTTAAAGTCAAAAGTATAAATATGCAAAGAGCTGTTCATTTGAAATTCTCTCTCAAGTAATCACTCAGCCAATCTCTACAGAAATTCGCCTGTCCTAACACCTCTTAAGTTAAAATTTTACTGTGGCTGGTGGCTGCCGAAATCCAAAACATAAGACCAGTTATGTAGAAAATTATTTCCAAGAAGTTAACTCTTTCTGTTTGAAAAACTTATTGAAATTTGTACAGCTAAATGGACAGATTTATGTAGGACCAATAATTTTCCATGAAAATTATGTGAAGCTCTAAAACTTAGAGTTTAGGACAAAAACATATCTGTGTTTCTTTCCTGAAATTTCCCAAGCAAATATAAACAGTAAGTTGTATGTTAAATACTGCAGTAAGCACCTCTCTTTCCTAAATGAGTATGTTAAAGCTGTAGTAGAAAGGTACAAACTTGTTTATTTACATGATCACTTTTGAGAGTTTTCTTTATAACATGGAAAACATATTTTTAAAAGATTTTCTCTGCTGAAACCCAGGGCACAAAAGGTCTGGCTGTGTAAGGGGATTACATATTTGAAAGTTAACCAGCAAATAAATATTAATTATAGAACCTTGTGCTTTTCAAACATTGAGCTTTTTTTCTTGAACATCATTAATTCAAGACAACATAAATTACTCTTTAAATTAAAAAAGCTCTGAAAATATGACCAGTGCCGGAGAGGAATCTGACTCCAAATGGGTTCCCTGAAATAGAACATGTGGTCACACTGGTGGGGATCACAGGCATTGTTGCTCCAGAGTTGCCCTCTTTGTTTTCCTATTAAAAAGAAATATGTTTATATATTTCCTAGATTAATCTTAGAATCAAATTTTCGTGTTAGAGATGGAAGGGAACTGAAAAATAATCGTCTTTTATCTAGGAGGGACTGTATAATTTATGATTATTCAGGTGCATGCCTAGTACTTCATTGTATTAAATAAAATCAACTCCACAGATTGTAGGGTTACAGAAGTGAGACAGACTAAGTCTATAGAGAATGTTTCTCCTTTTCTATTATTATTCTAATAATTATAATAATAGAAAAGGAAAAACAGTACTGCAGTAAGAACTTGGAGATGGTGCCATGAACACAGCATATTTTCTTCCCAGTTTAAAATTTTCAAAAATGTACTCTGCCACACACACAGAAAACCTCTCAAAATGAAAAAAAAAAAAAATTATACAAGATTTAGCCTAGTCTAAGGTGTCTCCCATTTCCTTTCCTTGAGCACATCTGTCTCCAGTGTCAGGTTACTAGTGTGCATTCTTTCTGCTTGCTGACCACCATTTTCTTCCCGAAAAATCCTGTCTCCCTCCAGGCAGGAAAGGCAGCTGAGAACTAATAGGCAAAAAAGTAATTTTTTTTTCTCAGAAAAAGCATAAAACGCCATCAGGAGAAATAGGGTTTAGATTTTGAGTAGGTTTTTATTTCCAAGCACAGATTAAAATAATGACAGAAAGAGAGATTTCTCCTGGAATCATAATTTTTGAGCTAATGAGTTTTGTCTAGAAAAAGTAGCCTTCATGATTATAGTCAATGAAGAAGGCAAACATTATATTTGGCGTCTGGTGCTGTACCCTGGGTTGAAGAAAAAACGTCCTTTATATTTGTGGCGGGCACACAGACCCTATAAAATCATGAGATAATAATCCCAGTGAAACTCGTGGTTTAAAAAAAAAAAATCACAGACGCCTAGACAGCATTTCAAAATTTATCCCCTTGAGCAATTCTTCACCAACTTTTTCCCCTCAAACAGCAACTCACATAATCTTTTTGCATTTTTCCATTTTGTCTGTTGCACAGATCACATACCATCTTGCAATATAATAGAAAGGAACAAGGAAAAGCCTAGAATTTTACCTAATGATATTTGCAATTGGACCTGATGATCTGCTTCACCAAATTCTTTTGAAGTAAAGCTTTTTATCCCAGACCTTGTCTGGTTAGTGAAATAATTCTTCTGGATGAGTAGGGTGGATTAATTTGGGGAACACAAAGTTAGAAAATCTGATTAGAAACTCTGTAACTATATCTCATCTGACACTTCCAAGTCAAAATTTACAATTTTCCCTTAATATCAGTTACTATCACTGCTGAGCATTCAGCATGTCTTCTTACAGAACAGTAGAGATCCACGATGATTTTTACAGGCCACTAGCAGGGGAAGAACTATTATCCAAGGGGATATTTGAGATTCAGGGATTGAAACCAGTATTGCCATATATAACAATTAATTCCCGTACTTGGGAGGCTTCACTCAACATTTTATACTGATAGCATTTGAAAGCTCTTCTCAAATATTAACAGTACTATAGTTTATAGTTATGTGCTGGCCTTGAAAGAAAAGGCAGGACTTAGTTTTTCTAACTAGCAGCCCAATAGGAAATGCTAATTAATCTCTTACTCCATACTAGGAAGTTCCCACTTATCTTTCTTGCCTGTTGTCATCCAAGTCTGCTTGTTCTAGTTCTAAGTGCTATGAATTTTACTGTTTCTTCACATTATTTCATCTTTTGTTCTTGCAGTGACTTGCTCTCTCATTTATTGAAATACTTTTTATTTTTCTGTATGTGACAAAATAATTTGATAGTCCCTCAGTGACTTTTCTCTTATTCCAGTTTTATTATTAGAAATGGCACAATGATTTCAAATTATTTTTTCCCCAAATAAAAGACTGTAACAGTCACTGTGTACTGAAAATGTAACATGGAACAATTTCTTTCCAGTGAAGTGATAGAGTGCTTACTGAAATGTGTTATGCAGAAGATAATGCCATGTGGGTTACTTAGAGTTAATGTTTGATATTCAGGAAAGGCATTTCTAAATTCCTTTTCACAACTTTCAAAATTGTTTCTGCAATATGCTAATTATTTTTTTTTGCTTTCTGGATGTAAACTAATAATTTGACTATTTTGATCCTATCAAAGAGGAAGTAGGGAACAGTGTGTCTGTTGGAAAAGTAGCAATGATATAGGTGATAAATGCTGAAATCATCATTCGTTTATTGTGTTCCTTTCAAGTTGCAAGAGAAGGGAAGCTCTTGATTCAAAGAACCAATTCTTCTAGCTCATAAAGCATTACCTACAGACCTCCAGCTTTCCTACATACTTTACATTCCCTTTCCTCTTAAGCCAACACAAAACCCACCAGCAAATACTGTGAAAAAGGCAGAACTATTACATCACTACATTCTGACTAGTTGTTATTTGCCTAATTTCAAGCAGCAGTATGCCACTTGAAAGTAAGTACCTGAAGGAAAGCTGGTTGCAAAAGAACTACAAATTCTAGAGTGGGGCTGTAATACATTTTAGAAATTTCTTCAGTGGGTAAGCATTGAATTACTACTGTAGCTTGCACGAAAATTGCAATAAATATGTGATTTATAGTGACTTGGTTACAGTGGCTTGGATTTTATCAGTCAAATAAACCTTTGTAAACTTTTGCACAGGAACAAGTAAACAAACTACAAAAAAAAAGAAAAAAGACATAAATATTGCACTTAAATATTGTATCTTACACAATTTCCTTTAAAATTTAACGTCTTCTCAAAATATCGGTAAACTTGACCACATTCAGGTGCAGAAGAGGCCTAGATAGCCCGAGGGACTGACAACAGTCTATGCATTCTTTCTGCCCTTTAGCTATTTACAGAGTCTCTATCACTTTGAAGTCTGTATTACTTTCCACCTTAGGGTTATGAGTCTGAACCTTACATAGCTCACTGATGAATGAAAGTGATCATCATTTGCAGGGATGTATGAATAAGTTTGCCAGTGCATTCTCATTCATGGTGAGCAACAGATGATGTGTCCTGGTGGAGCCAGAATGAAATTTAGGATATTGAAGATGCAACACTGATTCTGTCACAAACTTGTTGTGTGATGTGGCCACAACACTCCCCTCCCTCTCCAGCACCTTTGTATTTGAAATTATACTCTCTTTATGACAATTCTGCCACTGGCACTATGGGACCCTGATTTCAGCTGAGCTAGTGGCATCAATATTAAAGAGAAGTCTAGTTTAAAGGTAAGAGATCCTAAAGAGAAAACTTATTGACCACTAAACTGTAGAGGAGAACACTGGGAAGCGTCTGCTGCTCATGATGGACCAATAAAGGATTTCCTTTATCTGAGACACCTTCCTCAACAGTCATCATTTCAAAACAACATTTAATAACTATTTTCACCACGTATTCAAGCTGCAAGTTGTCTTTTAAGTCATATGGACATATTCTACTTAGGCAAATTAAGTAATCCACTGATGATGTATAACTCTATGAGGAGGAACTAGCATGCACTATTAAGTTAAATAGACTTTTAAAGATAAAAGTGGGAAAGCCTACAAGGGAAAAAATACAGGGACAATTGAATTAAAAAAAAAAACAAGACTAAAACAACAACACAACAACAGTTATATATTCCATTCTTTAAGGAATCAGGCAAATAACAACCTTATAAAACTTTCAATAATACTTATCTATTAATGATGGTAGTACTTCATCTATATAGAAATGTACTTTTTCCTGCACATTTTGAAACAGAAACTTTTCTCAAAAAGAGACAAACTGTAATTTTTTTTTTTCAAATCACTAGGTGCTATTCCATCACAAGAAATCAGCAGGTTGAAAATAAAAAAAGGACCAGTCAAATTTCAACAGATGTCAGTAATTCATTGGATTTCAATGCCATCACTGCTGCTCTCACATTCCGCAGGTTTTGCCATTCTTCTCTTTAGGCTTCGGTATCTGCACCAGCTGTTTTCAGCGTGGTTTGTTAAAGGGAGCTCTCACCATAACCTAGAACAAATACAATGCAATGTACAGGTGCGTTATGCAAACCAACGTCCCATCCAAAATTGCTCCTCTCAAACTGGCACTGCTGGAACAGAAACATCTGTTTTACCCCACGCGGTAAAAAAAATCTCACATATTAATTCCTGAATATTCTGATCCTTTAAAAATAATGGACGGTACAAAAGACACCCATTAGCCTTAACTACTGTCAGTTGCACTTTGAATAGCCACAACTTCGCAGCTAGTTTAGAGAAGAGAGAAAGCATTTGAGCTGCGAGGAGGGTCATGCTTGGGGGTCTTCCCTGCCCCCGCTTTCGGGGGGAGGGTGGGGAAACAAAGGTCGGGGGGACACTTCCTGCCCCTGCCATTGCTGTCTGCATGTGGGACCAATATGGGCAATGCAAAGTTTAAACAGTTGCAAATGGGGGAGGGAACATCGGGGCTTGTTTTACATATGTTTTTTTCCTGCCCGGCTTGAATTTAAAGTGAAGAGGCCGCATTGTTCGACAGGCTCCTTGGCCCTACGCATTGACTAGAGCTGCTGTTTACACGGGCTTTTCATTCCTGCGCTGTTTGCTTATGGAAAATAAGGGGGAGTGACAGGAAAAAAAAAAAAAGAGAGGAAAGAAGAGAAGAGAGGGAGGCCCAGACCGCAGTGCAATCCAGGAACCTTGCCCCTGCCTGATCATTAACCCTGCTGGTGAAGGCGGCTGGCTCTGGTTCCCCGGCTTGTCACTGGCATGTGAGCGGGCAGGGGCTCCTGCCGCGCTGCCGGCCCCTTACAGCCCCGCGGGCAGCTGTTCCTGCATTTCCTCGCCTATACACACATACGCACATCCTCAGAGCTCGCCTCTGCGCTGACTGCAGACATGAGACTCCAACTGCTCCTTTGGATCGTATTTTTGCTCCTGGCGAGCCTTCTCCCAGCCCACGGACAGCGGCCAGGTAGGCAATGCCTCAGCGTGATGGATGTGGCGGGACGGGAGCGTGGGGTTCGTGCCCGCCGTGGGCACCTCCGGGGTGTTTCTCTCATCGCGCCCAACACTAGTTTCTACTCGCGAGACGAGTTTCTACCTAGCGCATCGATCTGTGCGCTTCATCCCTACGTGTAGCGGCAGCGTGAGAGAGGATGCCTCAGGTATCTCAGGAGTTTGGCAACTTCGGGGGTGAGGGGGGCTGGGATAAATATGAATCCAAGGTAAGCAGCTGTTGTAGACCTGTTACCGGGAAGCACCGGCGGCACGGAGTGGGCGGGGGAGGGCACCGGTAGCTCTCGGGGAGCGGAGCGGCGAGGCCGGGGCTGCCCCGTCGCGGGGAAGGTGACACAGGCCGCCTCCGCGGCGCGACTGCCGGGGCACGCTGCCGGCCGCCTCTCCTCATGCCCTGCTTCCCTCCCTCCGTCCTTCTCTCCGCAGCCAACCTGGCCCTGCGCAGGAAGCTCCACCGGCACGGCTGCTCCCACCGACGCTGCATGCCGCTCCACTCCAGGGTGCCCTTCCCCTGAGCCCCGGCCCGAGCCTGCCCAGGTAAATCCGCGTGTGACGGCAGCGCTCCGCGCAGTGAGCAGCCTTCCGAACTCACACCTGCCATTCGGAACAGTTCACGATGCACTGGAGGAAGCAAACCAAGCCGCAGGTGTGATTGCATCCGGACACCCCTCGTTTGGTTTGAAAACGGGGCTTTGGAGCGGCCCCGGCGGGGCCGTCGCTGCCCCGGGGCCGGTGCGCGGATCCCGTCGGCCGCCGCATTGTCCCCCCTTCCAGACCACCCCCGCCCCGCGCAAATGCCTTCGTGAGGCAGGGTGAACAACAACCGAGGCCGCTAAACGGGCCAAACGCTGCCCTCCAAAGCTGTTGGCAAAGCTGCGGGGCAAAGAATGTAATTAGTGTAAGGGCTGGACAAAGCGGCAGCTGCAGGGGATGCTCCGGGGCTTCAACACCAACACCTTCGTGTTGGATGCAGGGCGAACTCACCTCGCTCTACCCATCAGTAACATGAAGGTAGTAGCATTCACCCACTTCAAAGGGGACTGTAATTCTTAATCATTGTCAGCAAAAGACTTTGAGCTCCTTGGATGAAAGGCTATACAAGTGCAAAACATTAATGCTTTATAGCTGATGAAGGCATATACATTCAAATACTAAGTGGCTGCAGAAGCACACAGGTAGCATATGCAAATAGGGTGGCATCAAAAGGAAACCAGGGCTCTTGCAATTTAAGAATGAATAAAACATGCAGTCAGTAGTTTTGCATCTTCTAAACTCATTATATATAAAAATAATGTTGTAGCCCCAGGCATGACAGCATACTAAGTAAATGATGGCAGAACCTGCACTCTGTAGAACCAAGATGTTTTGTTTTACTAAGTGGTTAACAGTGAAAAGGAGACCAAAGTCAAAGTTTTAACAACCCTGTACCGAGAATCTTGTCAATGCATAAACTGCCTTGCTGAAAGGAGCCTCCCAAAACAGCCATGCAAAAGGTACAATTCCACTCTAAAGTGCTGGCCTATAATCACGTGGAATGTGCATACGGGATGGTAAACTGGCAAGTTTGTGAAGCTGAAAAAAAGATGAACATATTTTAAATTTAATCTCAGATGGGCTTGCATACTAAGTGGCAGAAATAAGCTGCAAGTATAAAGGAGGACATGCCAGAAGGATGCTTTACTACTGAATGCCGTGTCTTCTCACTGCTACACTTAGACAAGAGATAGATTAAGTGAGATTCTGTTATCAGTTTAAGCATAAACCTAAAAAGATAAGCAATCAGATAAATTCTCCTAGAAGGCAGAGACTGAATGGACAGAGGGATAGTGGAATTTAGGCCCACAGACTTCTTGAATCCATTCTGAGTTCTTTGCTTCAGCTCCTAAGAAAAGTAAATTTAACCCTCTTTTCCTCCTATTCATCATCTATATCTGGAAATTGTCTGTGTAGAAAGCATCTTCATTTTCTCTAATGTGCTCTGAAACCGCATATAACGAATGCATTTTGCTTGAGATTGCAGTAGCTGCTTTATACATGTGCACTTACACTGGAATTACCTTTTATCTTGATATTCTGTGGGGAAAGTATTTGCAGTGTTATCTCCTTTTCTGTGGGGAGTTGATTTCTTGTAACAAAAGTCAATAACAAAGCAAAACAGTGTACTTACTAATTCATAACACATTTTGTAGACATTTAGCTAAAGATCCTTCTGCTTTATAAAGCTGTTTAAAACTCAGTAAAGCTTGACTAGGGAATAAGGGGTAAGAGACACCTGAACTAACTCTCTTCAGTCATCATTGTGGGTGCTCAGCTCCTTTATCTTAAAGTAGGATTTACCACCTAACATTCCCTTCCACTTTTAGTCCTAATTCAGCAAATATTTACATGCCTGGGTAACTTGACTCACATGAGTAATCTTATTGATCTCAGTAGAGTTGTACATATGGATAATGCTATTTGCAGATGCGTGAATTTCAACTAGTGGTTGGAAACTTAAGATGAGCATAGCAGCCTCTCACAACATTTAAAATGAGGAGAGAGTTGGACTTGATTTTTTATCAGTTACATAGGCAAAACACAGGAGAAAAAAATAAAAGAAAATTTTATATTAGAAGCCTTCTTGTTTTTGGTTTGGGTTTTTTTGGTTGGTTTTTTTTTCCCTTAAACTTTGTAGCTGAAATTTCCAAATTAAGAAACATTACTACAAATTTCATCCATGTATTTCAAAAATAACATATTCTGTTTCTTATGAGGCTACTTTAGACTACTAAATCTCTCAATGATGACTACTTCTCTCCTTTTTTTTTTTCCCCAGCAATTTCATAATGGGCTTTTCGGTGTTTTAAAGGAGCAACAGTTAAACAGATAGAGAATTTAAATTAGTCAAAAGTCCAGATCGACAAGAGCTGACCTGACAGCCCTCACAGTTCCATCTTCAGCAGTCCTGTCTGTCATATTCTGCCGGACTTGGAAGGGGTGAGGGAAGGGTGGTGATGGAGGATGTTCATGAAACTTACCTGGCTGAATCATTCCATGTAAATTCTTTGACTCTTCTAATGACTAGTGAAAGTTAAAGACCAAATCAAACTCAAACCTGAGCTGGGGTTCCAGTGGCATTAAGAAGGAAGGATTCATCCAAGGGGACTCTTAATGGTATGTAATGTTAAGACTGAATAAAACTGGATGTGCTGTTAACTACTCAGTTCAGGCTGTATATAGGGCAGTATTTAGGGTAAAATAATGT
This sequence comes from Cephalopterus ornatus, assembly GCA_013396775.1. Taxonomy (NCBI): domain Eukaryota; kingdom Metazoa; phylum Chordata; class Aves; order Passeriformes; family Cotingidae; genus Cephalopterus; species Cephalopterus ornatus. The sequence continues at coordinate 50,347 of VZRE01013909.1, forward strand.
CAGACTTCAGCACAGAACTGTGTCCACTTTTTGTTTATACTTTTATATATTAATAATATATACATATGTGTTTTAATGCCTAACACTACATCTTTATGGAATTACCTTAATAATAACATAGAATGCATTACTGTAATAGTACCAAAGTCAGCACCACACTAGTGGTCCTACTGGCTTCACATAGAGTAAGCATAGTGCGAGTTTACAATATAAGAAAGCAAAGAGAGTATTATCCCTCATTCTGTAGATAGAGAATTGAAGCATACAGAGATAAGAGATTAGCCAAGGGTCATGCAAAACTGATAACTCAGATCTCTTAAGTCAGGCCTTAAGGTCAAGCCCATCCTCCTGTCTAATGAGCTGTTACTGCAAAGCCTATCATTTGTTCTCTTAAACTGGGCTGCCAAACCAGACAGTTAAAACATACTTGAAAATTTAGCACTACAGAGCTGTTTGCTTAACAGTAGTTTTCCTAAAATACCCACTGCAGTATTATAAATAGAGCATAAAAATAGACCATTGAAAAGAAACCTTTGTTTGATCAACCAAAGTGTTGTGTACTACTCTATTCCTGTAATTTAAATGAATGGGATATTTGAATGTGGCACTACAATGAATGAGAATTTCAGACAGAAAACAGGCTGTTCTTTTCAGCACTGTAGGTCAACAAGACATTTAACTTTTGAGTTTTGTTCTTAAAAATACATGTTTCACATCTCCTTTTTATATCAGCAGAAATTACATACCTACATATAAAAGAAAATGTGGTAGCCCTTTCGTTAGCACAACTAAAACAAATCTTAAAATAAAACATACCCAGATTTTTAAGTCATTGCACTAAACTTGAAATGTCATTATTTTTTATGAAGCGTATAAAGATGTGCAAAGATCAGCAGTGTCATGGTTTAAATCCAGTATTAAAATTTTGTTCTTGCAACATGTAATTTCTAATAAATGAAAGTACAGCAATCAAGAAAACTGGATAGATGAAACTCCCTAATCAGTGTCTATACATAATCCCTTATCTCTAAGAACTTGAAAACTTTATTGAATTCATACTTTCAGAGGTTAACAGGAGTTTCAAATTTCTGTGCATACAAAAAAAAAAAAATCAACATCACATGCTACTCTGGAGTTGTGGAAAACCATCATAAAAAGATGGTCAAACTTGCCTATGCCAACAAACAGTCTTGCAGGTAAACTTTTGGAGTCTTGAAAAAAAAGCAGTTTTCCAAAGAGGCTTAATATATTTTTTAAATTATTTATTTAACTTGGCTTTCATCTATATCAATGGCTATCTCTGTTTAGAAGTACAGGTAAAGAGTGTGGGAAAGCAAGAAAAGTAAAGAGTAGCTGTTTAATAGTTACGTCATATATGAGTATATGGATCTAATGTGGCACTGGATATTTTATATAAACATAATTATTCGATTAAATTTGATAAAATTGTAAGAAAACCATAATATATCTATTAAGAAGCTATATATGCATGTTCCTTCACAGAGGAAGCCTGTTGTCAGTCTGCAAAATTATTCTAAATGTCTGTTCTTTAAAGACATGCTGATACCATAAAATCTTCTTTGAAAAAGACATTGATTGTGATCTTTGATAGATATGTTTATCAACTGGTTGGTTAATTGTATTTTTTGTACAAAAACAGAATGCATTTCAAGTAATACCTCATTTTAAATAAACTCTGTACACTTCTCAAAATGTATTTTCTTCAGCTGTCAAAGTCAATGCATTTAAAGAAAATGGAGAATTTGCCTAGTTTCCCTGTGGATGCATATGGAATCAGTGTGTAAAAAATTTTCTTACTCAATTTTTGACACAAATAAATATTAGATATTCATCGAAAAATTTTCCTGACATTTTTCAAAATGCAAAATTCTGATAAAAGTAACGTAGAAAGAGCTCTAATTTAAAACTACTGGATGGTATAATCACAGCATGCTGTAACATGACATCATGATACCACACTAGGACCCAGACTATATGTTGTCTCTGGGCCTAGAAAAGACAACATTTTTAATGTTAACCTCTCAGAATGAAATCTGAATATTCTCACAAATTAAAAAAAATGCCTTTTTTCAGGACAAAAACGAGCTTAGCAGTAGTCTGAAGCATAGCAGAAGCTAAAATGTGCAGTAACTTCCCTCATTAAAGGTTGGATACTGTAAATACATTTCTAAGTGCAAGATGCCTTGCACAGTAGAATTAGGAGAGCTTAGTAGTAGCATCCTTATACAGCACAACACTTCACTGACTTTTAACTTCAGTGGGAGCTTCAAAGGACTTTGTTTTCAGATGAGCTGGATTTGCCTTTGGCTTTGCTGAAACTACCTGTTTTCATCCAACGTGTACCCATGTAAGGCTTATGGTAAAAAACAGTTTTGCATGATAAGAGTTTTTACATATATAAACATGAAGCATTTGGACACAGTGCTACAACAGGCGAATTGACTGAGCTCTCCTTGTGCATGTACCAGTGTACGCTTACAGGAAGTTTGTACAAATATAAATTGCTGTGTATTGAAAATCAGAATTGATGATGTTTGCATGGATGCAATCTAACAATCAAGACCTGATCCCAAGGTAGATTCAGACCTCAAAATTCTGAAGGGCAAAACATGAGTTTCTGAAAGCAAGAATTAACTCTTTGTCTTATAGTTGTTGTGTTGGAAAAAAGAAAATTTTATTTTAAAGTTTGTTTCATTAAGTCCTATAGCAGCAGGGCAACAGGAAACAGAGGTAAATGCAAAGGCTTCGGTGAGAAACAGCAGTTTAGCATGTTCCCAAAGGATAATAAACAATTCACCTCTTCCCTTTCCAGTATGGAAAAAAGGAAATTATAGAAGAATAAAGACTGGAAATATTTCCCTTACGCCACATACATATGCTATAAATATCTCAGTGTCTGTACACAAAGCCAAGGGTCACATAAGATTTATATTGACATCACTTAGGAGAAACATTAGTGTGGTAAATAAGTTTCCAATGTTCAACTATCATCAGACAAGTACAATTAGCATACTGATCTCTCACTACTCCGATGGCCTTTCTCTTTGTTACTAGTGATCAGCTGCAAAATATTTGTGCAAAGCATGAAACACTCCAACAGCACAAACAGGACAACATGTGTCTTGAGTTAAAAGAATGCCTACGAGCCTAACTCATTCCAAAGCTGAAGATGCTTTTCGTCTTCTCTTGAGAGTTACCTGTTAAACTAGTGTCTGTCCTTTTGGTCCTTGCTGCAGTATTGTTTTTTAGATTGACTCAGTGGAGGAAGCCTGCTTAACTGCATGTTACTGTAGAACCTTAAAGCAGGAAAATCCTGTTCAAATCTTTCACGATCAGTGATTTCCCTCGTGAGGTGAAATATTAAAGTGTTTATATAGAATATCCACTATGAGCTATTCAGAAATACAAAACAGAAATACCAACTGAGAGTTTCTCCCTTATATATGATGTGTTTTCACAAGAGATCATCACATCTTTTCTTTCATAGGTACAAAATATGTAGCACAGTTCAGCATTTCATCTAGAAATTATTGAAAACCCACAAAGTGAACATTTTTTGGGCAAGCCCCAATCCTTTATGTTTCTTAGGTGGTCTGAAATACTTTTCCCAAACCTGAAACACATATGTTGTTTTTCTACAAAAACATAAAGCTATTTGGGTAATACCTGAATAATAAAAACCAAAATACATTATTTTAATTTTTATTTTAATGTACAGCTGTAACATTTATTAGGAAACATTCCTTCATTTTCATTATCTTCTTGCCGCCCCAGTTGCAAACCCGTAGATCTTACCAAGACCATGAACCTGCAAATACCAATGCAGTTCAGCAGCTGTAGTTACATAGAGCATCACTGCAGCTGTTCATAATCGCAGGTATTCACCTACATGCAGGTTTGCCACACATCCCCCAAGAAGGACTAGGAGGCTGGGATGGTGGTTAGCCAAGTGCTGCCTTGCAGTGGAGCACGTGCAAACCCCTGTGCTCACAAGGCAGTACTTTCCCCCCACCCAGAACTTGGACCTTACTTGCACTGCTTACTGCATGTGCAGCACACTTTGGGTTTTACTTCAGGCAGTAAAATCCAGGCCATGAGCAAGTGCTGACACTGCAGCAACCCAGACTGCAACACTGGTGATGTGTACCAGGGGTTGCCCCAAAGCTGGTCAGACAGCATTGGCCACCACAAAACCCAGCACCTAACCTCAAACCAGCAGAGGTTTCCATTAAGCACGACACAGCATAACCAGAGCAACTAGGGCTCATTGTTCAATTTCAGCACTGTAGCATGACAACTCAGCAAGGTCACAGCTGAGCTTCATCTCTCTTGCACAGCAGCAGCCCTTTCACGTTGCTTATCAAGCACCTGAATGCACAGTCTTCCTGAGCAGCTCTGCAGTCCTCTTCTGCATGCCACAGGCAGGGTGGCCAGCAGGAGGAGGTAGGTGCCCATGGCAGCACCCAGCAATGCCACACCATGCACCTGGGCAGGCAGCACCAGTGGAACCCAGGGGGCTGAGGAGCATTTCTGCCTCTGAACAGGGCAAAGTCTGGCCTGCACAGGTGCAGACAAGGGCCCTGGGGCTGACACACACAACTGTGCATGTAGTCCTTGTCCTGCTCCAGTAGCTCCTACTTGACAATTCACTGTAGCTCTACCAGGGCCACAGTAGAGAAGTGTTCAGGGTCAATAGTAAAGAGGGCCAGCTCCTAGTTGGAGCACATACAAATGTGAAAAGCCTTCCCCCGTCTCCCCCTCAAAGAAAAAGCTTAAAGATGCTAAGAAAACAAGACAGAGTTAGAGTTATGATGAAGATATAAAACTGGAACAAGAGGTGAGTGGTTGTTATCTTTTGTGTACTTATGAAAAGCCACAATTAAAGGGCAGATGTGAATGTTCTCACACAGCAACCCAGACTTTGCTTTACAGCTACCATGTTCCACAGAAAGCAATACGACTGGTTGATTGAGGTTTTACTTGAAGCAGTCACAGAAGGGAGCCGGAAGATTTGACAAATTACCTCAAAATACAGTAAAGTTGTTATTCTATACTATGTAGCCTATTTCTCTGTGTTGGAGAGAAACATTAAGTAGCAGGGAAAATCTGAAGCATGATGGAAAAAAAAAAACATTACCCAGGAAAGAATAAAACTAAATGCAAAGCTTTGAAACAAGTGCACAGCTATCCTTATTCAGCTAGTTTTGCTAGTTTTAAGTGCCAACACTGCTGTGGGAACTTCAGTGTAATAGAAAAATCCACACTGATTGTCTGTTGGAACCAGATGTACATGAGCTTAGAAATGACAGAATTCACACTATTCCTTGGTTGCATTTATTGTGCATTAACTTCACAGTCACATTTTACTGCTTTTCATAGAAATTATATAAATTGATAAACACAATCACATCAAAACCTGAGTTCTAAAACCAAACATTTTTATTCCTTACATGTATACTATAAAAACTTGGCTGCAGTTTCAAGAAACAACAGTTAAGGAGAACAGTCTAGTGTTGGATAGCAGCAAACCCTCCACTATTTATTGTTTTCCTTTGAATGAGACAACACTGGTAATTGTTGCACGCTACACAGTTTAGTTATTTCCAAAGTTGTACCCCAAGACTAAAGTAGGATGAATTAATTTTCTTTTCCTATATTCAGCTATGAGACCACTCCTTATGACAGTCTTCTTCCCAGTTTTGATGTGTGATTACCGTATTCCCACAGAGGTATTGGCTTCTAAAATAATTTTTGGTCTACATTGGTAGACAAAGTAGTACCCAAAACAAAATGTTTCTTTCACCAGCCTTTATTCACCATAAGTTAAAATCAAAAATTCTTGTTTCTTCAAGTTCTAAAAGACCTGTCTTCTGCTGCTTTTCACCTCCCCACACACACCATTTTAGCCACTGTATCAAGATGCTGGTATTTTGAAGAGCCAAAGTAAAGAGCAACTTTGTGTTCACTTGGGCATCTTGGACAGAATCATTAAACCCATTCACCACAAATTAGTTGCTAGGTCAATGAAAAAGCTGACTCTCAAGTATTTTTGTATTAAGTTAGTTCGGTCAGCAGAGAAGGAATCTTGTTATTAGCTTACACAAATTCCTAGTAATGGGAAAGTCATCAGCCCTGAAGATCTCAGTTTTAAAGCCAGAATTCTGAACAACTGCTCAAATAGATTATGGTGACATTGTTTTGTACCACACACTTATGTGTGAGATTTGCAATTTTAGGGCACCCACTACTTTTTTAAAATTCTGAATTGGATACCAATTTTCCCCACTGTCTTGACAAAGGAGAAAAGGAGACTGATCTAGAAAAGAAGTATCAGTATCAGATTAGTGAAGTATACCACCACTATCACTGGAAGTAACAGGAATCAGTGACAATACATCTAGTCCCAGCTTCAGCAATAAAAACTGAAAGGACATCCCTTGCAAAGTCAGATTTTTCTAGAGAACAGATTTGTGTTCTAGAAATGTAAAATACTTTGGTAGCTTGAAGCTTAAAGATTACAGCAATACAAATAATAGAACAGTTTAACTTTGCTCAGTTGTTTAACTCAGGTCCAACTTTACCATATGAGGAAGTAAAAATTGTTGAAGCTGCAGAACTTTTTTCCCAGAAACAATGTGAAGAGAGTGTCCAGTTGTAACAGGTTTACAGTGTATGCAGAGCTTATCCTTCCAGACGAACTTCTATTTCAAAACGTGAAAGACAATTGAAGAAGAGTCATCTGTACAAATCAGTCTGGATATTACATTATCTCATGTTTCCTCCAGAGCTCCAGCAGCAGTTTTCCAAATGCTTTTAAGTTTTGATTTGCTGAGATGTTAGTGCCAACAGTCTCTTGCTGAGCAGTGCATTGTGTCGCTGAAGATACTCTATTACATCTCCTTGCTTCTCAACTATCTCTTCTAGACTTGAATTTTCCCTTGAAGTTACAAAAGTGAATATGCATTTCAATAAGTGACACAGCAGCTAACATGTGAAATGTCAGAGCTAATAAACACTACTTAAACAAGTGGTTTCCGTCAGTTTTACTTATGCCAAGCTCAACTAACTTATGAGTGAAGAGGCAATCTACAGCACCCGTATGAGAATGCAGCAAGAGAAAAAAGTTTGGCTAAACTTCATGCCACGTATACATAATCAAGTTCCATATCTCCCGCTAGACAGTTACAGAGTGAGGATTCTTACTGTTTAAGAAACTGAGATAGTCACAACACGCTGGAATTGTCCTAAGAACCATGAAACCTTTCAAACGTACATCAGGATGCTTATTTTGAGCAGGCATAGTATTGCTGTTCAGTTGTGGGGGACCATAAGCTTAAGAAATCTCTTGATCAATCTGGAGTAGCATACATGATATGCTACTATATACAGTGATATCTGTCCCCTACCTTAAGTGCATCAGTACCAAAAGTTGTGCTATTTCAGATTTACAACCTTGTGTACAGCTACCCTCTTCCTTAAAATATATCCAGTTTTCAGATATCTCTCATTTTAACTTGCATAGTAACATTGCAACATTTAAATAAAGCCAAGTTAAAGGACAAAAAAAAGTCTATAAAAATACAGAATTTTTAAATCAAATCAAACCTAATTAGCACTTTTTAATAATACAGCAAGATGAAGTACCAATGCCTGAGTGTATTCTACTCTTTCCTTACACATAATTTCTTCCTAGCTGACTTGGGAATCTGCCTTCTTCATACACTTATGAGCATCTTAGAGCTTAAAAAGTTCCCTCTCAGCCTTGCAGCATTTTGTGGAGGAACACTGCCCTTTTCACAGTTCTTAGAAAGTCCTCAAGAAGATACCTAGAGTGGAAAAAAGCTTAGGTCCAATTAAAAACCTACTTTAGTTAAACCAGAAAAAATAAGGAACAAAAGTTTTGTAAACAGAAACCTTGCAACTTTAACCAGTAATATGCACTACCAACTTAAAGCTTCAGAAGATGTCTAGTAACTCAGGTTGCAGAGGTCATGATATTCAAAAAACATTCTTCTAACAAGGTCAACTGAAGGGCTGACAGGATTCACTTTTCAATAGACCTTAACTCTCAAGGGAAAGAGAGTCAGAGTTGTATAGAGCTAAATTAAAATAACATTTTTTCAATCAGTTCTCACAGGAAGTTCACACTCCTTAATCAAAAATAATCAGAGTCTTTTCCTCAGCTGGTCATTGTTGCATACTCATTCCCTGGGCATTTGAGAATTTCTCAGGGGAGAAGCCGAATGAGAAAGGAATGAAGTCCACCATGCAATCACCATGGTGTTTATATCAAAATGGAAGTCAGACATGGTATCAAAATTCAAGAGAACCCTAAATCCTTCCTGTATCCTGGACATCGACTTCCAACTTCAGTAAAAGCACGTGCATGCTGCATTTGTGACACCAGGGGAAATGCCAAAGTATTAGTCATCTCCCTGCACTTCCAACTTTTCACCAAGGCACAACATATAGAAGCAAGTCATAGTGTATTAGAAAATTCCTAATTAAATTTTTATATGGAAGTCCATGTTAATTTCTAGTTTTTGTTAAGTCATACCAGACTGATTTCAGCAATTGGAAGATGTTCAAGCAGTTGGAATGTACATAAAGGACAAACAAAATAAGTCTCAGTGCTTGAGATAGCTTCAGTTACTGTTGAACAGCTGCTGTGTCTCACTGAGACCTTCCGTACTCCTTAAGTGCCCTCTGCACCCTTAAAGTTCCTTCCCAAACTCAAAATATATTCCAAATCCACTGCTAGAATCTCATGTTCAACTGCTGGCACAGAACAGAGATGCAAAGTTTTCTTCTTTGTCTATTAACTGACCACAATGTATTTCCTTCTAGGAAACAGAAAAAACTGGTTGAAGCAGCTAGGCTTCTGCAGGCATACTTTTTAAGTTAAACAGTGTAAGACACCAGTATCCTTCCGTAATCTCCCATATAAAATTAACTAAACCAGATTAAGCACAGTTACGTATATTTAAAGATTCATGCAGCCAGCCATAGTCAAATCACCTCCATCTGTATGTTTGAGGATTTCTGTATCAGAGTAAATTGATATTACTATGTAGAAAGTACAAGACTGTGCTGTATCTCATCTGTACATCTAAAATGGCAGGCTTAAGCATGCAGTTTCCTTCAGAACTGTTATTCCCACCTCTAGCTTAGTTGAGAGATTTAAGATTCTATATAAGTCTACATGAAGCAATGCAATTACATTAGCGTTACCTATACACCATGTCTGAACACAGCACAAAGTTAACACAGAAAATCTTACCTGAATCCAATTTCTGAGGTAACATGACTAGGGTAGGCATACATCTTTTCTTCTTCAATTATGTCAGGTCTTGGCTTGGCACGATTGAAGTTGCTTATTTTCACTGCAACAAAGCTGTATAAATTAGTTGAAAAGCAACCAAAAAAAAAAAAAAAGATCTTTATCACCAGATTCTAAGTTATAAAAATCTGTAACAGATGATTCTCAGATTACCTTAGGATAGGAGATGAAAAGACAATAAAGGAATCTGAGGAGTGGGGAAGAGGAAAAGCAAAATCAGAATCTATTTCTACTAATTTCTGGAATGCCTTTGATAATAAGTTAGTGATAATTTGCTGAGTTGGTTTATTTGTTCGTTTGTTGGTTTTTTTTTAGTTCCCCTCAGTTCTGCTGCTTAAAAACCACCATGAAGACCTGAATGGGGAAGCTCAAACATAGTGCTTAACATTTGCAAAGTTTAATCTGTCACCTAAGAGAGAGTGAAACCTTAGTTGCCTTTTAGAAGGTACCGAGATTCAGTCTCTGAATTCAGGCCGTCAATTAAAAAACATGTTATAAAAAAAGCTGTAAGAAGTTTTGTTACTAATATCTAGGCCAGAACTTCTGGTTTAAGCTCTTCAATAAGTACTAGTTTAACTAGACTACCTGCAAGGAAGTATCAGCTTGTCTGTCTGCTCAGACTAGGGCAGACTTGCAACAGAAAGCCATTAAGTATTCAAACCAGAGCAGCTCTGTGACCAGCTTCATATTGTGAACCTTGCAGTGCTGGCTATCAAAACCAGAAGTCATTCCTGGGCACCTGTGAATAAAGTTTAAGACTAAATTTAACAGATGGGGGATTGGGAGAGCTGGGAAAAGTTGTAGGCACCCTCTGCATGATTTTGGAAAGGAAGATGAAAATATTTAAAGCCATTCAATATCAGATCCTGATTCAGAGAAAATATCAAAATATCCAAAGCATGGTTTCAGGACTCTGCAATTAGGGCTGCTTTTGAAGCAATACATCTAATGCCACTAAAAACATCACAGTCCAGCTCTGTGAGAAATCCACACCACTGCAGCAGAGGAGGGGTGTCCTTACAAATCAGTACTATGAGGGGTTTATTACAGGCCACCCTGCTAAAACAATGCTAAGACCCTCCAGAGGTTAACTACAAGTTAGACTCAAAGGTTAGTTATTTCTATGATGGTATTTCTCTACAAATAAAACCACAAAGGAATGGACGTGGAATTCTTAACATGTGTTGTTTGTGGGAATGTTAGTCTTTTATTCAAGTGATATTAGAAGTATGTGAGAAAGTAATTAAATATATATATTTAGTAACTCTCTTAAAGCTTGACTCCCTATCCTAGCAGTAAAAAACTTAGAATAGTAAGCTGACATTTAAAGCTTTCTGTATCATACTTCATTCTGTGCACTTTTACCTCACTTGAGCAATTTATATACGTCAAGTCTGTTATAGGTCAATCACAGCAATTCCTTGTGGATTTCTGAGTCCCTGCCTCTGCATCCTACAGCTCTATACACACACACTGCTGCATGGAGATGCCTTTTAAGAAAGGCAGTAGTACTACATAGGACACTGAGTATCGTACAGTTCCTAAAATTGTAGCTCCAAAAAGCAAGAGGAAATATCTAGAATTATGGTCAGGTATTCCTGATATTTTAAACAGTAATATTTGAAAGATAGTAAGTCAGGTACATGAGCCTTCTGCAGACAAGCATTTATGTCTCATAGTTAAGAAACAATTATTTCACTGTGAAGAAAAAATGTATGAACCAGTGCTACCTTCTCTCCAACATTTAGGAGTAACATAGTAACACAAAAAATAGTTAATTTTTACTGTAAATTTACCTTAATTTCCCCAGTGTTGCTCATCTACAATAGCTGATACTATCATAACAGTAAGTGGTATCTGCTAAGTGCTTGCCTTGAAGAGGGGAACCCTAAACCTAAGCAGAGGGCTGCCCTTAAAACTATCCTACTAAAGAGGCTTCATGCTTCCATCCAGTCACATGCTCTGCTCTGTTTAAGAGAGGAAAACTCATCTGAATGTCACTACTACTACATATTCTCAGGGTATTTTAAGAAGTGGCCAGACATTTGTTTTGCTTCAAGACAGCTTTATTTTGATATTAAAACACTGAAAAACCTTAAAAACCGCCACTATACACAAGATAGACATGCAAGCAGTCTCTTAGCTTACCTCAAGCATTGGGATGGAAAACAAGTTACACTACCCACTGGAAAAGGCAACCTAAGGTAACTCGAGGTCTTCCTCACCTTGAGGCAAGTGTTAAGTTACATAAAAATTAACCTAGCTTTGTACATCAAGTTTTAGAGAATGAATCAGACTGTTGTTTTGGAGCTGCTGAGAAGATAAGGTAGCTGTTGCTAAGAGACATTGCCTTACTTCTTCCTAGCAATGCAGCTCTGTCCCTTCTCCTCCTTGGTTCCAGGATTCACTGAAGCCTTCAAGCCTCCTTCAGCTGGAAAGCAAAACATTGCACCCCACAACTTCCTTGTACACACTGGTTAATGAATTCGTTGATCACAGGAACTGGTAGAGTACAAATTAGGAAACAAGACCCTTTTGGTGACAAATAAGCAGATACTTTGAGAGTTCTTACAGAAGTCCAGGCTCAGACCTTACTACTATGAAGGTCAACTTTCTAGCACTTTCTTATCCTTTTCAGCCAAGGTAAGAGACACACAGTGTAGCTCTTTGAGCTCCAGGACGCCTCAGGGCTAGAAATAGCATTTCTCTGGAATTCCTGCCATTCTATCACAGTTTTACCATTTTATCTTATTTCCTGAGTTTCCCAGGAAAGTAAGTATGCGTATGCAAAGAAGGGATGATCTCCAGCATTCCTGGAATAGTTTTCTAGGACTGCCATGTGTGTGTTCCCTCATGCTTGCCTCTATTCCTCCAGAGGACAGTCAGTCTACTTGAGCCAGCTGGCCCATTCAGGAGAAAGCCTGACAAGCCTACAGTATTCAGGGCTCTGCATAATTATAAGAGGGGGGGCACAGTTTAGAGCTGGAACCTTATTCCTTGGTGCATTTTTGATGCTGTTGCAGGGGAGTCAAGAATAGATTTTATTTCCTAGATGAGCAAGCTCCTTGGCAGTATTTCTCTGTGTGCCATTACATTACTATGAACATACCAAAATTTTCTTTCAAGCATTTATTTACCAACATTTTAGGTAGTTCTGCAATGGTTTAATGGAAAGAGGTTAATCAAGTCTTGGCTGGTTTGTAAGCTTATCTGCTTTAGGTTTGGTGTAACTTACAGTGATAGCACAAAGCAAAGCCTCAGAGTTTTATGAACCAGTATCTTTTTTTAATATAAATCACAGCTTTCAGTAGCCATGTTTTTATAAATATTCATTTCAAAGAATCTGTCATTTGAGTGACAAAGAGGAACTGAAGCCTTTGGGATGAGACCAGGGAAAGAGGAAAAGGCTGGATAAGGCATAAACACACTACCAGGTATGCAAGTCCCATATGGAAATCCCAGAAGCAGTTCTGACAAAGCCAGCTAGCTCTTACTCCTTCACAGCTTGTGATGCATGCATTTGAGAAACACTGATAAACAGATAAACCTGTTCACAGGACAGCTTTTGAAACAATTAGGCATTCATTGCCACTTCACTGGATTAACAGCTGAGATAACATGGAGTTTTCATTTAGCAGCACCTGGAACCAAATCAAGCCTGACAACCTTCCCACTTCTTTTAAATTTGCCTTAGTTCTTCTACAAACACACAATCATTCTGTTATTTATAACGGTAGTTAAATGTCTTAGGGTACCCCAAGTGAACTACTGTGAGGGCAAACCTAAGAGTTGAGTACCAGCTATAATAAGTCTCAAGAAAGCAAAACTTGCCTCTCTCACCTGTGTAAATCACTAAGCATGTCAGAGAGCTAATCAGCTCCAGGCCCAGGACTCCCAGGATAAGATACAGGTACGCTTTACTGCGATCAGGAAAGGAATGCTGCACTGACAAAATCAAGAGCAGGGCTGTATTACCTAGAAAGCAAATGTTACATTTTACAGGTGTAATAATTTCATCAGTTGTTGAAAATAACTTAGTACTTTCTTATCCCCAGTATCTGCATTACTGAAATATTGCAGCCTAATGCTTTTCCATTTAATACCATACTTGCCTTTTCAGTTAATTTTCCTTAACACAAGTGATGCAAGCCTACAACTGCTGGCAGCAAAATGAGGTTTCATTTCAGCATTTGATTGTAATGGTAGAGAATTATGACTTTTCTAACAGATTCTTCTGGCTTAAAGAAATGAGTGGAAGAAACACTAGAAATACCTAATATACATATATGGGCTTAAACACTTTCTAGCTTTGTTGCTGCTATCTATTTTACCCATTCTTTCAGTTTCTAAGAGGTCATATCAGTGAGGCTAACAGAGCAAGAATAAACTAAACACCTTATTTGCACAGGCTTCCACTTGTCCAGTTATTATCTTAATACTTTCAAGTTACTGAAAGTTTAATTGAAATGAGCACAGTTAGTCAAGGAGAACAAATAGAGTTACAGACCCAAAAAACGTTTTTAATTCTTTACACACCCTCTTTTCTGATATTGAGTGTGAAACATCCTTTTCCTTTCTGTAGAAATGCTATAACCAGTGTCTGGATAAGGAACTAAATTTATCAAGACGATTAATGTAGCTAGGGAATGGTACGGTTCTCTTTCACACTGTGCCAGGCAACTGAACTGTCAGGATGGAAGTTGTATCAGCAGTGATTACCACACAGGAAGCTTGCAGTAATGGAGCTATCTACTTTCTGAACTACAGATGATCTCTACCAAAATTCTACAGCACACACCTGATTGCACCTGAAAATTCACACATGCCCAGAGTTTGGCTAGTAGGGGAGAAGTGAGCTCCATCTAAAAACTGAAAACAGGGCTAAGTATTCTGAACTACACTGCAATAGGTGGAAACAGTCTTTTACATCATTTAGCCTGCTGTAGCCTGGTTTTGTCTCTTCACTCCAAACAATTCTTCGTCTTCAGAGCTCTATCTAGTGGCCAGAGCCTGAAGTTTTGCACATTCATCAAGCTAACCAGCTCTTTTAGTGACTGAATGGAAGAAAAGCTAGGTCTTTACATAGAGCAGGATCATTTAACTTATCAATTCTGGTGCAGAAAATCTACTCCAGTTATTCACAAGTTTTACAGAAGGGAGGTGGCAAAAATACCATGAAAGCCATTACTGTTCCCTTTTCCACTGCTATTTATGTGGAAAATCCCCTCAAGTTAGATGGATTTTAGATTTGTTCAACTAGCTTCTAGAAAGGTTACACCAGCTAATTGCACCAACACTTTTCAGCTCCACTGGCCAGTGATGTAACTTAGAGTTAAATCACTCCCATACACCACCTTTTGCCCATAGAAAGGCAGACAGAAATAGAGCTGAATGTTACACATAGCCCTACTCAAGATGAGAAGGCTTCTTATTTGACTGATTTCAGATAGCTGTTGAGCAACAGGAATTCATCTGTTTCTACGTGAATTGCTGAGCCTGAAAAGAGAAGAGCAGCACGCTTCTGGAAGGACTAGCAGTCTTTCCACATATCCAAATAGACAAATGAACATGCAAATCAAGATCACTAGCAGTAAAACAGACCTTGCTGGCTGAATACTTTTCGGCTGAAGACTAAATGCTAATGACTAAATGTTTTACTCAACCTCACACTTGTAAGCATTTTTCCACTACAAAGAGTTCTTTGTTCTTCTGCATCTGGCAGGCCAGAAAGATCAGTTGAGGAGGTTCATAAGTGCTTGTAGGCAGGTTTTTAGAACTTCATAATATATAATATACAGTTATATATAAACTGTTCAGTCTTTTACTGCATTACAGTTTAGAGCTTTAGAACAAAAAACAACTTCACCTGTGGAGTGTATGAGGAGCGGAAGCCTTTTTAGATGCTTTGTTGATCGGTATATTGCAAAGTAACCTCTTCTTCTGACTTGACTGTGGTGGTGCTGGACATATCGTTCAAAAAACACGTGCAGAGTCCACAGAATTACTTTTGCAATTATTATGACAGTCTGCACTTTAAGTGGGTGAGTGTAGTTTCCAGGGCACTTATCTTGATTTGGATTGGGGTAAGAACAAAACATAGCTGCTAAAAATGCTAGAACAACAAAAGCAACCTGGAAGAGAAAGGAAGAGAGATACAAGTCAACATTTAGATATATAGATATATAAAAAACAAGATTATGTATTACTTTTTGAATTTAATTTATTAGAGATAACATATAAAACATTAGACACTTCTACAACCACTATATGTCACTCTGGGAACACAGTGAAGACTGAAAAGCCAAGCAGTATGATTGCTCTCCAAGAAGGGCAACCAGTGTCCAGCAGAACAAAGCTGATAATCATCACTCTTCCTGGAATTTCTGCTAAATCAATTTCACTGTTCCCGAAGTCTTTTCTTCATAGTGAATTTATTTGATTTCTGGACCCTCTTTACTATGTCTTTTTACTTTAAAGGGTACTTGATTTATACTCATCAAAAGAAAAATCACATCTTTTTAGACTCAATCAATTACACTTGATGCTGGTCTGTGATACAGCTTCCTGTCTTATTGGCACAGTCTGTGATTCTTTAAATTGACAGTAGCTAAAGTGAAAATCAACCCTTTACTACAGTCATTTAAGATCATCTCCAGGTTATGACATCAGACAAGTGAATCATCACAGTAACTTAAAAAGTCAATTACTAACACCAGGTAGGCACCTTTGTCAGGTGGTAATCATTCTTTAGTATATTTGCCATCAGATATTTTCATTTTCCTTTTTTTACTTATGTCAGAATAACCAGACAGATTGACGGTCAGATAGTATATATACTTATCCTTTCGCACTAGTGCCATTATGCTGTAACTTTTCCTGTCTTCTAGACTTCTCTGCAAGTTTTCAGCGTCAGCAGTGAGCATGAGTAACCTTTTGGCCAACTAGAAGCAAAGTTTTGGATGCACATTACCTGTGGTCTATGTATACAGACAGGGTTTTAATATTTAGAGACTTTTTTTGTCATAAAAAAATGTTTTCCCTACTGTGTTCATTCAGTGAACAAGAAAATATTATACTTTCTCATCCTGGCTCAGTCTACAGGAATATTTTTAAAACAGAACTGTAAACAAAAGCAGCTCCCACCATTACAGAAGTAAATTGAGAGCTTCCATGGACAAAAAACAAAAAAACCCTCAAGTCTGAAAAAGTCTAACATCTCTAATATACCTGGCTTAAAAAAGTGTCAGATGTTCTGCATTTCATAACTGACAGAAACAGCACATCAAAACCAAAGACAGAGCAAAATATCTGATTTTCACTTGCTAGCTTTGTTTCCATACTTAATTCTATGAATATTTAACATTCCACTAGTCCCTTTCACAGATCACAGAATATGCTGAGTTGGAAGGAACACACAAGGATTATAGAGTCTAACCCTTTGCCCTGCACAGGGACCATCCTCAAGAGTCACACCATGTGCTGTGACCACGTCCCTGGGGAGCCTGTTCCAGTGTCCAACCACCCTGTGACTGAACCACATCTTTTTAACATCCAACCTAAACCTCCCCTGACACAACTTCAGGCCATTCCCTCAGGTCCTGTCATGAGTCATCACAGAGAAGAGAACAGTGCCACTCCCCTTCCCCTCACAAGGAAGTTTTAGACCTTTCCACTCATTTTTGTACTTTCTCAAGCAACACTCTTCACGGAAATTAACTTTTCAAAACAACTAAATTACTTTTCATACCAACTGCCCTTAGCTCCCTCTGTTTGTGGCCAGAGTTAGGTAACTGGGGAGAAGGAAGAAGGGGAAATAACTTTCACATAATCATCAACATCTAAAAGAGACATTACAGAAGACAGATAGGATAAAAGGTGAGAGGAAAAGAAAAAACCCCAAACAAAACAAAGCAGGAATGTGTCCTACATTATCCATAAGATCACTATTTCCAATGTAAATTAAATACCAAGTTATCTTGAGATGGGTTAAGTAGTTAATTAAGAGGAAGGTTTACCAACAAAATGTTTGTTTAACTTGTTATTTTACCACCTCCTTTTCTTACAAAATTAAGAATAATTCAGATATTTTATCTGGTCTGTTTACTGTTTGGTTTGCCATTTTTTAACAGTAACACCTTTAGTTCTATTCCTTCCAGGAGTTAGGAATGTATTTCAGTACAGAAAATGGCTACATTAAACTGATGCAAGCAGGAACGACCCAGCAGTGCATCGCTACTAATCTACTACAGCAGTGTATAGAAGAGGAAACAGGTAGCTGGCTTGAAGACTGGTATTTATTAAGTATGTTTTGCTTCCATTTTAGGGCAGTGTTTCACCCCAACACAAAGGATTTTTACATACATAAAGTTATACTTATAAAGAGTAGTATTAAAGTTCAGTTTTGTGTATGTGCATACACAGAAGGGATTAGTGAAGGACAGAGTTAATATAAAGAAATTATTTCTAGCCGGTACACTTCACATTGCTCTCCAAACTCCTGATAGGAGCCAGAAGCCTGCAGAAAAGCAAGGCTTGGCAAAAGGAAAGGCACTTAAAAACCCAGCCATATCACATTCTGGCATAGCCTACCCATACACTCCAGAATTGTGTGCAATTAGGCAGCTGCACCAAAGCAGCTATTTTGCTACCTAACTCCATTTCTTGACACAGGACGGTGGAGAAGAAATATTCCAAGTTACTTACAAATTACTTTAGAGATTCATTACAACTCTACTGCTTAATACTATGATGGCTTAACTTCTCCAGGACACTCACCCCTTTGGCAGGCTGTGCATCAGAACCTAACCTGGCATCTCCGCATTCCACAAGATCTGTGCACATTTGCAGAAGCACAGGGGAAGAAAATCCAATATGCTTGTTTTCCCCATCTATTTTCAGAGTGACAAAGACAGCACCACTTCAGGTGGCAATCATAATGCTGTATTTCATCAACAGAAAAGAATACTTCTCCATTTTGCTCCAATGTCCAAGTGGTCACCGCAGCAGGTTCAGCAGTAGCTGCAAGACTCTTCCTGGAAAAGTGCATGCTGACAGATGCCTCAGCAGTTTTCCCTCTTCCCCTCCCCACACTTCTAACCATTTGCAGGAGAGAAGCAAGAGGTGGAGTCAGAACAGGAAGGAGTTTCCCACAATCCTGGCTGCATCAGTTATGGTAGCAGATGGTAAAGCCCCAAGGCTAAGCAGAAAAATATTTACTACAGAGTTCAAGGGCACCAGAGTTTGTCTGGCAGGGGAACAGAATAAGGCTAGATACATGGTTTCCACTGGGAATTTTGGTAGTCTGTTCAGCAGAACAGAAGTCTTTCTTAAGTCTACTTGACAGAGGGGCATTTCTTGATACTACCACAGGGCCTACAAAACACTTACTCCTAAAATTAGAAGGCTAGGGCATATTGAACAGTTCATGCACCTGCCCAAGGAGAGACCTTAGAGGTTGGTATATGCTTTTAAAGTTCTGGCAAGAGAGTGTGTTTTGAAGAGCACTGGGCACAGCTTTTTTTGTTTGAGATGAAACAAAGCTCTAAAATAGCTAGCAACACATACATACATATCCTGTGCGCTCTCTGGCTTTACCTTTAGGTCAGTGTCAGTGGCATTACACAATCTTAGATTAATTTTGTTTGCAAGAGACCCTTAAGATCATTAAGTCTACCACAAATCCATGTCCCTAAGAGCCATGTGTTATTGAGAGATAACTCTGCCCAAATTAAGGTGAAAATGGGACCATATGTCAAAGTTAATAGGATGGATTTTATCTAATAAAAAAGTGTGAGGTAGAGAGAGAGAAATAGAAAAGAGGAGGAGAGAGAGAGACAGATTAAACAGAAGACAGTCACCACCTGTGGATCCAGCAGCAGTCTTTCTTCACTCTGGACTTCTCAGTGGTGGGAGGCTCCCGAGGCAATTAACATTTTCACTATTTATATATTTTTACAAAAAAGGAATTAGTGTTCATTGCTCTCTTATATTCTATTGCTTAAATGATTCCCTCACTTCTAATGCTAATTAGTCCACATGTCCAGTCTCTTGAGTCGGTGGGTTGTAGTCAGTGCTCACAATCTCCTCCTACCAGAATTACCTTTTATCCAGTCCAAGCTGATTTCAGCAGTCGCTGATTTGCCTTTCCTTGTTACCCATAAATTCCGCATTCTTTATGTCCATTATCAGTGATACATTCTTGCCCCCAACCTTGTTAACCTCCCCCTAGGTCTGAGATAACACTCAGACAACAGTACCACCTTTATCTTATCTCAAGTTCCTGTCATGGTGGCTTAAGTTACAGTCCAAGTTCCAGGTATCCATATAGGCACATTCAGGGGGCAGAGGGTCTTTGGTAGTCACAGATGCCATCTGCTCCATAACCTAGTGTGATCTTTGTTTGACCAGTGACATGTTACGAGCAGTTGCTTCTTTAAACAGTTTGCCACAGTAGGAAGTTTTGTCTTGATGCATCACCCAGGATGTGCTAACCAGATCTCATCTCTGTCAGGCTTGGAGTCAGAAGCATCCTGTTGCTCCATTCTGTGCTTCTCTCATGGCAAAGTCCTTCTGTGGCCTTGGCAGTGCTTGAGACAGGCAACTGTTCTCTTTAAGTCCTTATACCATGCCGAGAACCATTTCAGTTAGATCTTAGGATCAGACCTCTTCACCCTTCCTTCTTCATGTTGGGTTGCCACACACTCACAGGCAACAACAAGCCTCTGCAGCTTATCAAGGATAAAGTCACTATTAGGCAAGGATCTCTCTACTTCTGTCTACCAGTCTCAAAGGCCTGCATACTGTTCAGTATCTGTGCTTTTTAGCCTTAATCTTCAGAAGTGGGAGCAGGAAGTAGCATTTGGATTCCTTTATCTCTCCATCCACTACCATGCAACACCTCACGAGCAAGTCTGACTTTACTTGTTTAGTTACCACAAGAAATACCTTCTTCTCTCTAAAATTAAGTTCAGCCTCAGAAGGTATGGCACCAACATTATCTTAGTCCTCTATAACTAGTATAGCACTTCTACAGCAGTAATATTATTTTTAAAGTCATTTCCAACAGCATAGAAAAACTACTATTTAAAGTGCTTCTCCTCCTAACAAGATGTGTCGTGGCATGTTAGCACCAACAAACAATCATAATGAGAAGTCAGCAAGTATCCAGTAGCACATATATTATCAAAATTCATTGACAAATGGGACTTCACTGGTTTGGAAGAACAGTGTATGCAAACCCCTGGAGAATTCCATTACATGAATAGAAAGAATTAAGAACAGAGATAGCAAGTTTCCTTAAGGAAATCATGCTTCTTAAACTTACATGTATTAGCAACAGGATATTGGCAAGGAGAACTGCTGGGATAGCATGAAATCTTGGCCTCAGTTGGGAATGCAACGTATGAGACGAAATGAGTGGTGCATCCAGTAGAGGATCATCTTCCAAACTCTGTGTTATTTCCAAGGAACCCTTGAACAGAAGAGGAGGGCAAAGAATACCAACAGGTAAGCTCTAAAAGTAAAGTACAAAGGTTTAGCAATCTTCTGTTAGCAAATAAAGCTTCATGGGAAAACCACTCCACTAGGTCAATACCTTGAGACAAGCTCTTGAATTCTAGGTAAGCTCTCGTCCCTAAGGAATGCAACAGTAACCTACCTCCCAGTATCACAACGGGTCTTCGGGAATTTTAGGCTTTAAAATGTATTATGAGTATCTGAGCATCAGTCCTGAGAGATGCCACAAGTACTAGCATATTTATATGTAAAAGTAGAAAGAGTGATGATTAAAGTCTCTCACATACTTTATACAGGTACTGCAAAACTCCTTGTTTTTCTTACTCCTGTCCAACTACAGTTAGAGACGATAACAAAACTGCAGTGTAACAGTAACAGTTTTGAGGGATTCAGCCACTGACACTACTGACATGTCTAAATGACTGCAGCATTAGTTAGAATTGAACTCAGGCAAGAAGGAAACAGTTCACAGAGGAAAGATGCTACCAAGTGCTGAGCAAGACATTCTCAGCTTACACTTGAGAGAATGCAGCCCATACTTGTCACGCTGGCGTGAATATTAGGTCTTGGCCTGCACATTAAGCTCAGATGTTTTAGTTACCTAAGTTTCCAGAAGTAACTATTACTAATTAGAAGATGGGTGGAGAGAAAAACCTTGATCAAGAAACTGCTCCACTGCTATGCATCTCTGCTCCTTCCAGGCCAGGCCAGTCATTCAATACATCTTAAGTGGAACATACACAGCCGCTATGAATGGCAAAACTGCAAGTTTCCCTCCTAGCATCCTGTTATGTCCCAACCTATGACTCGCTTGCTTCAAAACATAAAGCAGCTCAAGATTTCCACTCAAGTTTTGACTGCTCTTCTCCTGACTGATACCAACGATAGCCCAGAACAACACAAGAGCAGATCCCACCCCACTCCAGACTTCTGACTGCTCAGAGACATGCCAGGATTCACTGGGCTATTTACTGCTTTTAAACTGATGACTTCTCTTTGCCATGGGAGAAAGCAAGATAAGCCCCAAGACACACAAGGCACAGCATTCTTCTAAACACTAGCACAAGAAGAGGGGCATAAACAAGTTGTGGGATTAGACCTAGGTTTATACTTCATATTAATGAGGACAATGTAGATTGGCCCCCAGCGTTATTTCACCTGCAGACAGCTGCCTACAGCAAAGAAATTGTTAACTGAAATAACCTTTGTTGACTAATCAGTTTTATTTTAGAACCACAAACACCACACTCACTTTACCATACAGGAGTGTGAACAGACCTTCCTCACCTATGATTCCTTTTAATTAGCCTAGTCTTTGACTGTAAGTGACCCTTGCTGAAATACCTGTCTGGTAAGATGGCATTTTACTGCAGACCTAGATGTTTACAAATGGCACTCCTCTTGTGAAGCTACGGATGCCCCATTCCTGGAAGTGTTCAAGGCCAGGCTGGATGAGGCTTAGAGAAACCTGGTCTAGTGGAAGGTGTCCCTGCCCATGGCAGGGGGGTTTGGAACTAGAACTTTTAAGACCCTTGCAACCCAAACCATTCCATGATTCTACAATCACAGAATCAATAGCAGGGTTAACAATTCACATCTCCCAAAAAAACAGCAACTCTCCTTAGGACAATATCCTTTGTCTCATGGGAACAAATGAACTCACCATTTCTTCAATACCATGACAGATCAGGGCACTCCTTCACAGACAAAGGTTTATGACAACACGTTTGACCATGTTACTTTCTGCAAGACTGGCTACAATCCATCTTTGCATCCTGAAATACAGCTAGCGTTAGGAAGCACTGGATGACAAACTCCTCAAGTAGATATTTTTACAGACAACACAGGGAGGAGCAGAATTAAGGCATGGGAGATGATGATCCCATGCAGTCAATCTATCATTAAGAAAATCTAGTAAGTATCCTAACAAGAGAAAACACAGGTTTCATTTAATTAAGATGAGCCACAGCTGCCAAAGGACCTTACGAACGGACTTATGTTAGGCATTGCTGTTGTCATGAGCACAGGTTAAGGCTTCAGCCTCTTGGCTCCCTGATCCACTTCCAGCATGTGACCACCTCCGCAGTGGCCCAGCACCAGGAGAAGGAGGAGGGCAGGCAGGAACAAGCCAGCAAGCTTTGCCCGCGCAGGACTCCAGCTAGGGCGGGGGAAAACACCCAAATAAACAGAAGAACGCCGCGGCCACGCCACCGCACAGCACATAAACCAGAGCCTGCGCTGACAGGATCCGTCTGCGCAAAAATAACCTAGAAAGACTGAAGGAACTACACGAACACCCTGGATCAGAGATTAATAACCTCGACTAGAAACAATCCCAGGCCCAAATGCCTCGGGGCTACCTCAAGCCCGGCAGGAGAAGGGCAGTGCGGGGAGCGAGGGGCCCGGCGGCCTCCCCACTTCTGAAACGGCCCCCGGGAGGCGCCTGGGCCGGCGGCTCCCCCCCGGAAGGAGCAGATAAAGCCCTGGGCGCTGAGGACGGAAAGCTGCAGGAAGAAG
>VZRE01013909.1:74088-86516 GCA_013396775.1 Cephalopterus ornatus
GGGCGGGGCCGCCGCCGCTGCAGCCCGAGCGGCCTCGGCCGCGGGGGCTGGCGGTGAGCCCGGCACGGGTTAGGGCTCTTCTGATCGCCCTGGGCAGCCGCCCGGTCCCGTGGCGATGCTCGGTCCAGCTCTCTCGGCAGCCCGGGACCGATTTAAACCGGGGACTAGTTACAGCAGGCTCCCAGATGGTGTCCCCGCGGGGCCGGTGGCTCGGGTGGGGGATAGTACACCGGCAGCAGATGGCTGGAGAGAATGTGGGGGTAAAAACAGCAGTGGTGCTGCAGTCGGCTTGGTGGGCGGAGTATTTTCCCACCTCCGATTGGTCTTGCAGGGACTTTTTGAGGAAAGGATGGAGTCTACGCAGCTAATTATTGTTATATAATGTGGATGTCTTATCCGTGAACGTGTCTGATTGCCCCTTCTGATCATGGACAGTTTTAGTGTGCACAAGGCACTTCATAAGTTTTCAAAGATACTTCTGTCCCAGTAGTATATTTTGCAAAGAAACACATTTTCTTCAAAACTTATCCTTGCTAATTTCGTGTTATAAGCCTTTGTGCTCACACTGAGACAGACTGTGGCCACTCACAGTGTACAGACTACTCACTTTATGGATCTCTGTCACTCTCTACAAGTATCTGAAAGAAGGTTGTAGCCAGGTGGGGGTCGGTCTCCTCTCCCAGGCAACCAGCATAGGACAAGAGGACACAGTCTTAAGCTGTGCCAGGGGAGGTTTAGGTTAGACATTAGGAAGAAGTTCTTTACAGAGAGCGTAATTGGACATTGGAATGGGCTGCCCAGGGAGGTGGTGGAGTCACCATCCCTGGAGATGTTTAAGAAAAGACTGGATGTGGCACTTAGTGCAGTGGTATAGTTGACAAGGTGGTGTTAAGTTATAGGTTGGACTTGATCTCAGAGATCTTTTCCAACCTTTTGATTCTGTGATTCTGTGACAACCTTTTGTATTCTGGATACTCCTTGACTACTTAGTTGCACTTAGTTATTCTTTGGTAAACTTTGTTAGCATCTCTAACCTTTTTCAGCTGTATCGTTTCTAAAACATGAAGGATCAGAATGACACATTGTTCAAGCGTGTGAAGTATGAGTTTCCAAAGCATCATATTTATTATCTGTCATGTTCTCTGTTCATCTGCTAGTGTTTCTTAACCTTCTATTTGTTCTATTTGAACAACCTTGAACCTTGAGCTAATGTTAGTGAGGATACTGAAGAGGATCAAAGCTGTAATGGGGGTTTGAAAGACAGCAAAATTGTATCCTCTCCAGGTCGTAACTTTTATTTGCATACTATTTAAGAGAAGCCAGGACTGTCACCCTGAACAGCTGCCATAGCTCTGCCTCTCTTGAAAGCATGTAGAAGTGCCAAGGGGTGAAAACTGCTCTTGAGGTATGAGCTTCTTCAGGCTGTTCCGAATTTTTCATCTCAGTTTCTGTGACTTTTCTTGGGTATTTTTTTGTAGACAAAATACCCAACTGAAAGCTCCCACTCAGAGCATTTACGTTCATCACTTGCATTAATTTGTTCTTGTTTTACAGAGATACACACATTTAATGAACGGGACAACTATGAAAAACAAGCCTTAAACTTGCTGGTTTCAATAAGATAAAGTCCAGCTCCTGTGATAAGAGCATGCTCTGTTCCAGTTTCTTAGGTTAAATGTTCTCTTTTCCTCTTCCTTATTATGCTTCCTCTTTCTTTCCTTCCTGACAAGAACACAAGTCCTTCTGATCAGCAAACAGGGGACAAAAGTTTTCAGTGACAGTGAAATGAGGCCCCAGTTCACTGGTTGCTGTTCAAGTAATCAGCATTACTTTTGTAAGGAGTTCTGCCTTGCCAAGTAGGTAGCTTAGCAGGTGTGCTTAACACCTACACGGATCTAATAACCATCAAAGACTAAGGGTTCAACAGATCAGTCTGCAACTTGATTGCGCAATTTTTACGAAGATGCTGTGTGACCACCAGAATTTCCCTTTCCTTTGTGTAACTATACAACTTATTTGCACAGGACCTTTGCCTGAGCTTTTGCTCAGCTTGAAAAGCACGAAGTCATTACCTGCTTGTTTTGGAAGGAGCAAGAATGTCTGTGACCTGGTTAACATTTCTGTTCTGGAATAACCAGAAATGCTAGTGTTGCACCTAATCCCACAGCCAAGAAGCTAATAACAGTGTCAGGCTCTGACAGTGGTGAGAATATTTTTTAAAATACAAATAAATTTAAATTGATTAAAAATATTTTATAGCCATTTATTTTTAAAATAATTAAAATAGCATTACATTTTTAAAGAAACAAATAAAACAAGCAAACAAAAAAAAAGTCTTTCACAAAAAGTCACATATCATCCTATGTTGCTTAGGTGCTATTGTTTTCATTTATGACCACCAACACATTTATTTCTCTTGTCACATTTTGTTGGCTTCCTTACATGCATGCTTAGGAATGCACACATGTTTTTTATCCTTTAATTGGAGGGGTATGGTTTCTGAATTTGTCAAGAATGATATTTGAGGGGAAACAGTAGAGGGAAAAAAGATTTGAAAAATGAAGCAATTTAAAACAGTTGTTCAAAGTGTTAAGAACCAGGGACTTGTTTCATCACTTGGATACACAAGTTCAAGTAACTAGGTTTTTTTATTAGCATGAGAATTTGAGTCGTGGAAGTACTCCTCCTCGTGCTCCCTGTTTCAATGAAATACTATAGGCTAATTGTAATCTTGGTTTTAGCCTGTTTCTTCAGATATGCAATACATTGAATCAGCAGTGTACTATTTAAAAAGTGAACACAATTGCTGCTAAGTAGTTGCCATTTCTCTGTGCTTGTTCAAAGATAATTTTGTAATAATGTCTGTTTATTCAGAGATTTAGAAATTTGGTCTAATTCATTACTGCAAAGTGCTGTATACATAAAAAACACCTTTATTCAATGTTTTGCATACATACATGGAGTGTGTATGCCATTAGACCAGTGTTTATAAATTAAAAAGAATAAATTCTTCTAAGTATAATTTTAGAATCCTAAAGTCACAGTAAGTTTACATTTATTAGCACTCATTTGAATATGCATAATTTTATATATAATTGTAAACATTGTTTCTACTGAATGGAAAATGAAGAGTTCTCAATGAATTACTGAAGAGCATGGTTGGGGGAAAAATTACAAGTTTAAATATTTGAAGTGCTTATTTACTGTATACAACACTAGTTAGCATATTTAGAAGTACATGACTGCCAGTTTCAACTGGTTTATCTAAAATATGTATGTAATCTTTATAGCAGTAGTCTACTCTTATTCTTACTAAATCACCCAGTCTTTGTTTTGGTTTTGATATATTGTTTTAATTACTAGATTCACAGGTAATTTTTACTGAGAGATGCTTTAATGATGTAAGTAAGCTTTAATGGAGTAAGATTCTCTTCTGCTCAATTCCTGTTGCAGCTTCTGTCCAGTTTTGCAGGCGTTGTCATTCTAGCGCACAGGACTTGAAAGTCTGTTCCCAAGGCATGATCCAGTGCTGGAGAATCTAAAACAGATCAAGATATGGCCTGTTCTTAAATTATTTCCACTGCAATTCCATCAGTAACGATGAAGGTATCTAACAAAAGTAAAGTAAAAAGATGTGATATAGCCCAACAATGCTACGCTATGATGTCCTTTCTTGCTGGTCATCCTTAAGGAAAGCTCATATAGATTAGATTTGTATGATTAAACCCTATACTTAGGCATTACCATTTCCATATCAGCAATAATTACAATATTTGGGGACTAACTTTCACAACTGTATTCTCACAAAGAGACCTAATATCTACTTTTCTTCCTCTTCATTTCATTTAAAATTTGGCATGAGTGGAAACAGGATTAGGCCCACAAACTTTTTCACATTCAACTATAAGACATAATTATTATTACAATTTCTTATTCATACTACAAGTAGTACTTAAACTGTACTCAGCTCTTTGTAAAGAATACAGTCTCTGCTCTGAGAAAATGGGGTTGTGACACATCCCAGCATTACTAAAAATACAAATGGAAAGTGAAAAGGTAAAAATAACAGTAGACAATTTTATTTGCATGAATTGGTTGTAATAGTCCTAAAAGTCATACTGCAGTAAGTGCATTCTATATTCTAGCCTCAGATTACAGAAACCTCAGAAGTGTTCATTTTATTTCAAGCTTCTGTAGGTTTTTTAAATCCTATGAAGCTCAAAAAACCAGTTCACTGCTGAATACATTTAATATAAAGGAACCTTTCTCTCCATGTATAGTTTCAGATTTTCACATCATGCAAGTCTAAGCTTTTTGCGTTGAACAGCATGGGGCTATTTATGCATGGTAATCATGTAGTCAAAAATGCCACTTGCTATGCAGCTTTGGCTTCGTAAGTAATGTGCCCATTAAAAATTCTGTGGCCTTTAAAGGCAAGCTGTTAAAAAGAGAAGAGCGTAACACTGGTATTGATAAAAACTCTTTCAGTCTTTCACCAATTAATACATAAATTTGAATGCTGGAGGCTTAGTGTGGCCGTTGGTTAATTCAGCTAACCTATTAGTACAAATCATTTAGCAAAATGTCCTATGTGTCCATCCTGATGAAAACAGGTACCTAATACAGCTGTACAGAGAGAGTTTGGACTGCTTTATGCAGACGAGACAAAGGGCATAACATAACAGTGAATGGAAGAATTGTGAAAAACAGAATGGGCACTCTGGATTGCTTTTTTAAATTTTACTGATTTTTCAGATATATTAAAAAGCATATAAACTGAGGTTAAAGAAGGGATACAACTTGTCAATTTCCTATTTATTTTCAGAAATATACATTACAAATATAAAGGTTGGGACATAAGTATCAGGATGTATCTTATTTACTTTGTGCTAAAGATGAATTTGAGAGCTTAAGCAAATGCTTAATTTGCAGGGTGAAAACTACTCCCTCTGCAGAATAATTCTTTTTACTTTCTTCTGATTTTTCAAAATCACATTTCTGGGATTTTTTTTTTTGTGTGTTATAAAGCTGTCACAGTATGACAAGCATTTATTTGAATTAAATAAAGGGAAATAGAGAGCTTTTTCTGAAAATATTGGAGTTTAGATTATATACTTTCTAGGGTGATTTTAATGAAAAAAGAACTATTTGAGATAATTACCTCATGAAAACTACCGATACAATTGAAATAAAGACAGAAGATGAAATTTCAAGGAATAATTAGGGATTTTTTTCTCCCACATTTTTTTTCTCAGTTTTATGATTATTTTGCCTGAAAATCTTAAAATGAACTTCTCAAGAACTAGTTTGTGTAAACTAACTTTTTGAGCTGTATGGTTAAATATTAGCATTCCGACAAATGTTCTTTTGAATATCTTAGGTTCTGAATTTAGCTAATTTTATTACCCCAGTATATTAGTCTGGATCACAATGTCCTTTTGAATAGAAAAACTAGCAAGAGAATTTCCTTGATGCCAGTGAAAATTGTACTCCATGTACACCATAACAAACTACTCATTCTATGAGCATCTGCTTGTACTGGAATCTTTGGACTAAAATTTTCATCCCTTTGACTCAAATTTCCCCATCATTTTTTTTTCAATTTACTATGAGTCCAGTTTTAATAAACATTCTGCATAGTTCCATGTACTGATCCTGAGCTCTTTTCTTAATCTTTACAACGAGTTCGCAATACCTTCTAGTCTTTCTTACACACAAAAAAAAGGCTCTTCCAAATGAAGATTTACTCATTTCTGGAACAGCAGCATGATATGCTTGTCACTTTCTATGAGCAACCTCTCTGCAAAATTATCAGTAACTATACCTATGTGACTGTTATATTTATGCCTCACTGAATATAACATTTTAATATTTTAATGTCTTTGATTTCATTGCCTCTTTGCACAACAAAAGAATCTGTATAATGTGTGAGCTATATCCTGCTTATGTTTTCCCAGTCTACAGCATTTTTCATTTTCACTGAATACCCCCTCAAGCACTGTAGGCTCTACAAATACTGTTCTTCCTGTCTTGTTTATATGCATATGAAACAGTATATATTCAGATTGACTCCTTCAGCATACTGTGTCACTTTTCACATTGTAAATTGCTTCCAATGACTATTCTTAGGTAAGCTCACTATGTGCATGACTACAGGCAAATTGGTGACTTTACTGTTGGTTTGCAATAGCCCGATGATGGATACCCAGGACTATTGAAATGAGAATTTCTATGCTTGTTATGCATTTAGTAAGCGCTAGATGGCAGCATATCAGTTGTTTAAATGTGAGTTTAATTAATGAGCTTGTACCCCTTTTCTTCTGAGAAAGGAGCGTGTTAGTTGATTGACTTGGTTAGGACTGTCTCACAATATTGCTGTTAGAGTGGGGAATATGATCGAGGAGAAGTATATGGACTTTGAGGGGCTTGCATCTAATAGATATAGTATAATACTTTACAGTTATTATCTATGAGGAAAATTACTTTTGCTTTATTTTTCAAGAAAATAATGTTTTGACAAGTTAAACAAGTATGACAGAACATAATAATAAAGAAGAGTCTTTTCCACACTCTTTTAAAGTAAAATGATCAGGAAAAAACCACCAATGACTGCTTATCCATATGTTTGCTAAAAACTGAATGTTTTAAATAACTCCTTCTTATTTTTTTTTTCCTCTTGTAGGCTGTACACAAAAATGGTGCAGAACTTATTTCAGTAATGTGTAATTCTGTGTTGAAGGGTGGAGCTCCTTATCAGCTTTGCATGTTGCTGATTGGGATGGTCCAGCTTTCCCTGAGATATCCCTGCTGCAGGTTACTGAGGCTACCTTTGCATCATGTTGAAGTGATCACATGGCTACAAGGTGAAATCTCATCGTTTTTGATGGGCTTTCTTCTGGTTTGTTGAATGGAACCCACTCAGTATAGAGATCTGATTGCCTTATCCAGCAACACAAGTCTGCAGGTATGAGAGTAGGAGCTGGTCCACCTCTTTCACAGTCATCTCAGGGATACACCACAGGTGAAATCTAAACCTTTGCAGCACTGGGCCTTAGATCAGCTCATCAAGAGATCTACTTTGCATCTTGGTAGTTTGCAGTACTAATATGAATCACAGCCATAACCTACATTGGTTTCCATTCATAATGCCTACTTGAGCTAGGACTTCTTTTAGGAAGCTGTAATCTAGAAGGAACACAGCACTGACCACAGGGATCTGGCTTCTCCATCAAGTAGAACTCAGAAGCATCATACCATTTGCTTTTTATGTGGTCCTTCTTTTCTAGAACTAGGATTAGAGTACTTAAATCCCGTTTACTAGACTGTGTGCCATATCAAGTCATTTTGGAAATTACACCATATCTGATTTTGAACACTGAAAAAAGAGTTCTTAGTTACTAATTTTCATCATCATTATAAGGTCCATGAGTTTTACAGAATAAATCTTACCCTTCACCTATTTTCATTAAGTATGTATCACTCTTAATGCTCCAGCTATTGTTTACACAGAAGAATAATGCTAGAAAAGACTAAATACTTTCATTCTTGCTTAATTGTATTTAACTGATTTTGGTCACAGTACGATTTATTTTTGATAGCATCTGCTTTGCTGTTCCTTATTTCACATTCCCAATTCACATGTCTTATTTTTTCTCTCCCTGCCTACTCTCCAGTACATATTCCTCTGCAATCTGGTCCCTTTTTCAGTCTACTGCATGCACTTTCTTGCATTTCCTTTTCACATAACTTTGCAGTGTAATTCTTCTCAACTGCGTTCATGATCTTTGCTCAATGATTCTCTGAAACTTTAAATATTCCACGTTTCTGGAGAAAGAAAAAGGAGTTTCTTCCACTAGAGTGAGGCCTTTTAAAATTATGTAATGTTGGATTAATGCTGATATTAGTGCTAGTGTCTTAGACAAAAGGATGTAGTAATAATTAATGTCTGCGTTGAACTCAAGTCCTGTCATGAATTCCACATATGTCCTTGTGGATCTATTTAGATACCGTGGCCTTGGTTGTATAAAGGTCTGCTGCTGGATGGTAATGTTACTGGGGGTGAAATGCACAGGGAAAAAAATGGATGTGTGCCCTCACATTTTGAATAAATACATACTTATTTCTACATAAATCTTATACATAAATTATCCACAACTGAATTTAGTAAGATACAAATACAATGGATAATCTGACAGCTAACAAAGTGAGGAAGCACACTGTTTTTCTGTTTGAAGCAATAGGAGGACAGAGTACTTAAGTATTCGATTCTAGCCCCATTCCTTTCCCATTCTCTGTTCATGAAAAGAATCCCAGCCTTAGCAGCATGTCCTCATAAGCATTCTGCCCAAATGCTTCAGAAGCTATAACTTCTAATATCTTCAACAAGAGTAAATGCTACGAACTTATTTTTTGTCCTTTTTGGAGAAGTGTCTTCCTAACCTATGTTTGTCAAGTAAAAATACCAGTAAGAACTTATTTCAGTGTCCTCTGTGGCTAAACCTAATACAGATTTCTTCTAATGTGACCACCCCAGCATGGTGCGCGATCCCTTAGAGATGCTAATAAAACATCATGTATGTATGCAGTTACATTGACTTTTACCAGGGTTCTTCCATTTGTAGGACCATGTAACTTGTGGAACCATCTTGCTAGCAAGCAGAGCTCTGCTGGCATAGCTTCATTTTCAGTGGATGTACTTCACTGATTGTTAGTATCAGGGTTTCCATATCAGTAAAGTACTTCTAGTGTCAATACATCTGAAGAACTATGCGATCCTGAGTAAGTGTTGGCCACATTCCTTTGAAACTTAATAAAACAACTGGGAAAGGACAAGAGTTGTTACAAGGCTCACCTAAAACACAATAGGGAATTTCCTGAGTAAATGCAGTAATTCAGATTGCTGCAGCATAAACAAAAAGACAGCTGTTTCATCATAGCTAGGAAATAGCCCATCTCCTTTCCAAACTACATATATACACCCCCACACATATATAAATAAGCTTTTTCTCTGAAAGTTCTTTTCTAAGAAGAGTTCTTGTATCAAGCAGAATCCTGTAAAAATCCAGACATTGTTGTTGCCTAAAAGAGACCGCAGAGAAAAAGACTCCAGGCCAATTTAGTATAGGAGATAAGAGAGCAGGTGCTTTAATGAGTCCGTAGGCCTAGAGTAATACATACCACGTGCGCACCCTCAGACTGTGATTCTGTGATTTTATAATGAGGTTCATCAATCCCAGGTTTGTCCACCCCCCGGTTCTGCCCCATTCTGCCCTCCAACACGCCCCTTCGGGAATTGAGTCTGGGGGAGTTTGGGACCCCCTCTTCCTCATCTTCATCTTCTTTGCAGCACGTACAGTCCTTGGAATTCCTCCAAAGTTCCGGGCTTGAAGGCCACTGCTCCCATGTGCTATCTCCTGGTTCAGGCCTTAGGATGTTTTTCCCAGAGTTCTACCTTGAAAGGAGGCTAAACATGCTAACGGAATTTTAGACAGATTGATATGAAATGGGGTAGCAGGCTTGCGTATGTGTAAACATTAGGCTACAGAGTGTGGGAAAGTACAGCTACATTAAAATCTACACTCACTACACAACTACTTCTAAAATCTACAAAAATTAAAAAACTCAAAAAAAGCTCTGAGGCATCATCATATTTAAAGGATGTGTTTTCTCATAGTTAGAGACACAAGCTGTTTTGCCATTATCACATAATGTAGTTTGGATGCAGTAATTTTTGTTTCAGCTGTTTATAATTCCTTTTGGAATTACTGAAGTCCAAAGACATAATTTTTGGGAAAAAAATATAGAATGCTGCCCTATCTGTGCTTCTTTCTGTTCTGCATCACAGAAGTTAACTGAACCAATATTGAACATTTGGCTGTGAAGCCAAAGCAACACTGCAAGAAAAGGAGAGAAGTCACAGGTTGGAAATGCTTACTGTTCATTTAGGAATGAATGTTTGTCCTGGGTTTGGCTGGGGTAGAGTTAATTTTGTTCATGGTGGCTGGTATGGGGCTGTATTTTGGATTTGTGCTGAACACAGGGTTGATAATACAGAGATGTTTGTACTACTGCTGAGCAGGGCTCACACAGAGCCAAGGCCTTTTCTGCTTTCAGTGCTGCCACGCTGGGAAGGAAGCTGGGGGTACATGGAAGCCTGGGATGAGATACAGCCAGGACATGTGACCCAAACTGGCCAAAGGGACATCCCATAACATATGACATCATGCTCAGTATATAAAGTATGGGGAAGAAGGAGAAAGGTGGATGTTTGAAGTTATTGATAGTGTTTGACTTCCCAGGTCACCATGACGTGTGATGGGGCCCTGCTCTCCTAGAGATTGCTGAACACCTGCCTGCCCATGGGAAGCTGTGAATTAATTCCTTGTTTTGCTTTGCTTGCATGTACAGCTTTTGTTTCCTTACTAAGCTGTTTTGATATCAACTCACAAGTTTCCTAGCTTTTAGCCTTATTATTCTCTCCCAGATCCTACTGGTGGGGAAGAGAGTAAGCGACTCCATGGGGCTTGGCTGCTGGCTAAAGTTAAACCATAACATTACTGAACAGTTCTGCCATGTTAGCAAGGGACAGAATCTGCAGCTGCCTATGTGCTTGCAGGATCTATATGCAAATAGTGTACAAAATCCCTCATCAGATTCTGGACAAGTTCACAAGTTCACAATAGTCTCATATGGACCCTTAAACACAGCATGGTAGGATTCACTTAGGTCTTACGGATCAGTAAAAGTTAGGAGCCTTGTCTTACAAAGCAACATATGCTTGAGTTTACTCTAAGTTATAGAAACCTGGAAGTGTGATGAGACATTCATCATCAACTCTCTGATCTACCTAGGGCAGACCTGCTTATGAACTCAGATCTCGGTAATGCTATGCTATACAGAGCTGGCTGAATTTTAAACCTCCATTTCAGAGGCCATTATTGCTGGCTTTGGAGCAGACTTCCCTGCAAGCAGGGTTTGTTGCACATGTAAATCTTTAACAAGTACCTTGTCTTCCCTAATACAAAACAGAGGCAAACCTAGTTGTCTCTTGAGAAGAGACAAATTCAGCAGCACAGACTTAATGAAAACAGGCACTGCCTATTGTGACTGTTTAATTTAGAAAAACCTCCAGTGGAAACCCATCGAAAAAATTTTGAAGTGTTCCCAAACCAAACATCACAGTGTAGTAAAAGAGAATTGGTAAACTGAGAAAACTAAAATGGCATTTTCCAAGTGAGGAGTATTATTGGAGATTAGCAAAGATGAAAATAACAAATTAAAATACATTTAGTTTTACTAGCCAGTGATTAGAAACATTGGTGAAGGCTTTATGTATCCGTCTGTAGTATTCTTCACCCAAAACACATCTGCCATTTTTTTGCCTTCTACTTAAAATATGTTGTCCTTAAACTTCTCTCACTTTTAGAGAAATAGTGTTGGTCAGTTAGTGATAGATTTATTAGTTTAGAGATACTATTCCAAAATAAAATCTCTTACTCCAGTGAAGAAGCATTTTATTTTTACAGACATTATCAGACTTAAATACCTGAACTGTGTTCAGCTAACTAAACATATCTTGCACTATACAATCTTCTAAGATTTAGAAGTAATTTACAGAGTCCAAGTACAGTAAATTCTTCTTGAATGCCCTAAGTCAGAAATTGCTAAATGTAGTATAATACGTTCGTATTTCCTTTTGCCATTTTACATCACAGAAGCTACTTTAGCAAACATTAAAACACAAGTCAAGTACTTAACAATCAGCAGCAGCAACGTTTGCAAAAGACAGAAGGGCAGCTGTTTTGAGTGGCAGTGTTTCCACTGGACTGGATCAAATAAAAGAAGATGAGATCCAACAGGTCACGGCGAACTGGAGCCTGTGCAGCTCGTCCGCCCCGATGCACTTCTGCTCTTCGCTTCGGCTCTGCTCGAGCTGCAACTATCTGCATGAGCTGGTGTCAGACCAGCTCCTCGGCAGGCCTGGGAAGAAGCTGGGGATGCGCCTCATGGCGTGCCACCTGCGGGTGGTCTTCTCACTGAGGAGACCTGACACCACTTGCAAGTATTTTCGTTTTCCCCTGGGCTAAAGCACCTCTGCGTCCCCACGCGAGCGCCACCAGCCAAGCATCTGCGCTGCAGCTGAGGGACCCTGACCCGGGCGCTCTGCGGGACGTGCCCCTGCGCCCCTTTCTCGGGGTGTCGCTGTCCAGGCCCGGCCCGGAGCCACCGCTCTCCTGGGAAGCGGGACAAGCACTCGGGCGCGGGACTCGGGCTCACCCCCTCGAAGGCCACGCTTCTTCCAGCAAAGGGCAGCGGCGCCTCATCCTCCTTTTCCTATAGCCCCTCGCACGCCCGGGCGGGAGGTTCCGGCCTGGGGCTCCTGCCCACCGCGGGTATCGGGCCCCGCCGCCACCGCCAGAGCAGCGCCC
>VZRE01013909.1:87061-143015 GCA_013396775.1 Cephalopterus ornatus
GGGGTCGTGTCGGCGACCTGGTGGCGGAGCCGGTGCACGGTGCCCGGCGGGCCGGGGCTCCCCGGGCAGCGCGGCCGCCCGTGCTCGGAGCTGCCTGGCTGTGCCGCGGCGGTGCCCGCGCCGGGGGCATCCTCTAGGGGAAGCGGGCAATGGGCTCCCCGCGGGCGGGCAGTGCTGCCCGCACCCCCGCCCCGCCGCCCGCCGGGTGCCTTCCAGCCTGTGGGGAGAGGCGGGCTTTTTTTTTTTCCTCCTCCCCCTCACTCCTTCTGCTTTCTCCATCTGCGATCCCAAATTATTCCCTGTTTGACTCAGCAGTCGTGGTCACCGCACTCTCGGTTTCTGGTTATATAGTTAAGCATCTTTTTTAGTGGCAGTGCCCAGGCAATGCACGTATCTCCAGCTGCATCTAAGCTGGGCTCATCGCCTTTCGCACGCTCCTGTTCAGTGCAGTTTCATCCTATGCCTTCGGGAGGTAGTTTTCAGGCACGCTGTGCGTTGGGTTCTTGAGAACAAACCGAAGGAAACCAGTTGCAGATAGCTTTGACCCAACTCGTGAAATGGTAAGAGATACTCCAGTAACTTCAAGCAGTCTGGTAGTTCTCAAAACAGAAGGCATATGACTGATGGCTTTGTAGGCTTCATTACCTTAAAATAAAGTTGTCCTTTGTGACAAACAAATGAAACTTCAGCAGATTAATTTACGCTTCATGGGAACTCCTCTATCTAATCCAGGTTGCTTGGCAGCTCTTTATGGGCAACTGTGATTACTGTTTTTTTAACTCGCATAGCTGTATTCCATGTATATATGTGTTCCATAGCCTATATATGTTTGTAGATAGGTAAACATTGCTTTGGGATGTAAAAAGATGCCATATAAGTGTTCTGTCTTGGAATTGATAAGTCGGTGGTATAATTAAAAGCTGGGTCCCTTCCTTTTAGGTCTTTGGTGTTTTGAGCATTTTCTGCAGTCACTGATTTCTCTCTATAATATTTTTGAATGCTGAACACTACATATGTTGCATAATTTAAAGGAATAATAGTCAGTCTAAAGGAGTTTGCTAGATAGGATGTCTTTTTCTTTTTTAGCTCTGTGCAGCAGCATATGTATGTGCTGAATAGCATGTAACTTGATTTTTTTTTCTGATTGATGCAAAATTCCTGTCCATTACTTGTCCGCTTTCAGTAATGAATTGTATAATTTTCAAAATTGAGCGTGAAACTTTTAATTCATGTCAGTTTCGTGGTACACTGTAGTAAGTTGGTAGTAGTTTGAGTTCTGTGGATGGATGTTATTTTGTTAGCCAGTGTTTTATGGAGACTTTTTCCATTCCCTTGTTGTTTGATGCAATTTTGTGTTGTTTTGCTCCAAAATTTTGTTGCTAGTTTTGGAATA
Source organism: Cephalopterus ornatus (assembly GCA_013396775.1). NCBI lineage: Eukaryota > Metazoa > Chordata > Aves > Passeriformes > Cotingidae > Cephalopterus > Cephalopterus ornatus. Next base: position 88,455 of record VZRE01013909.1, read on the forward strand.
ATGAAAAATAAAAATAGCTTGGCTCTGCACTGCTATAGTGACCAGAATATAGAGTTTTAGGTTAAATTCTTAAATTATCATTGGATTTTTCTTTTAAGCTTCTTTAGATGCGTCCAAGTAAAAGTTTGAGGTATGGCAGAAGAGAGGCTGCAATTATGTGAGTCATTGAATATGTTCAGTTTGACTATGCTTACTTAAAGGTAGCAAGGTTGAATTTTCTTTTGAAATCAGATCTTTGATGTACCAGGTAGCCCCACCAAATTACTTCAGTGACTTTGCTTATTTCCAGCTCAGAGGTTCAGGAATACAGTTACAATACTGTATAAGAAAACATCACTGATGCTAAGAATTTTCTAAGTGCTATGACAACACAGTTTGCCTTGTAAGAATAACACTGTGATTTTAAACAGGAAACTCATCGTTTTGGTTTGGCTTGAAAAACCCACTTGCTGTTTGGACAGTCCCAGTGACTGAGGAGTGCGTTTTTTTTCTACAGAAGTTAGTGTCTATAGAATTTGGGTATTTCTTATGGAAGGCATTAATTGTAGCTAGAGGTAATGATTTTTTCACACTGCTTAGTTCTTCTTTTGCTATTTTGAATGTTTTGAGAGTAAGAAAAATTTAGAGGTTGGTCACTTATGCTTTTCAAAACATCGAGTGAATTTACAAAACTACCCAATTTTTCTCAGTCACCTGTGTCTCATGCTGCTGCTAGGGAAAGCCTGGACAATTACGGTAGTTGTCATGTGGTCTTCCTGTCAGAGGTGAACTAGGAGCTGTGTGAACCACTAAGTGCAGTCCTAGTGGAAGGTCAGAGAGAAGCTCTTATCTGACAGACAGTGAAGGCATGAAGAGACAGAGGTGATGGATGTTGCATTCTACCACTAATCTGCATGGGCACCAGGCAAAAAATTTCCAAAACTCTGCTTCTCCCCTTACTTCAGGGCTTATTGGTAATATTCTAGAATATTTCTCCACTACATAAAATAGTATTATTATTAGCGTTGAGTGCCTCTTGTCAGTCTCACTAGTGTTGGTCACCAACTTATTGCTTCCACAGGAATTCAACCTACTCTTCCACACTGCTGCTAATAGGGAAACCAAAATTGCTTGAAGTAAAGAATAGGTTTCAAGTGCAAATCTTCTCCCCAAGATGAAGGTGGAGAAAATAAGAGATGAGAGAATTGGAGATTAGACAGAAGCATTAATTCTTTTTTTTCCTTTCTTTCCAGTTGTACCAAACTTTGCCATCAGAAGCCTTTGGATCTGAAAGATGATAACACTGAAATTCACTGTCCTGTTACAGTAAATCCATGGCACATGAAGAAAGCTTTTAAAATTATGAATGAATTAAGAAGGTATTACTTCACTGTATACATCTGCCTGGAGTCCATAATATGTTTTTACTTTCATTTGCATTTATTAAGTTAATAATAATAGTTTGTTTCTTAAGAACATGCAATTTCAGAAGTGTAGCTAATCTAATTAAGAGAAGGATTAAATATACAATGAAGTGATAGCTGAATGATAGTTGTGTGATGATAACTATAACGTGTGCAGTATGTTTTTGCCCCTCATCAATTATATTTAACTAGTTTTATGAGACTTAAGAAGTACTTAGGGGTTGTATTTAAGGAGTTATGGCTACTGGTCTTGTCTTGCATGTAGTTGATCCTGCATAGATGAAAAGTGACTCTTTAGTTGAGCCTAAGGCTCTTTGTGTGCCTCTTGTTGATTTTTGTGGTAGGCTGCAAACTGGAAAAATGTTAAAATTTTCTAGTCTGGAGACATAGGTGACAGTCTTAACAAATATAAAGCAATTGTCAGCACATTTTTTTCTTAGTTATCTTTTGCTACCCCCGGGAGAAATTGATGAACTCCCAAATCAAATGTTGAAAGTAACTTTTCCCAATAAAGTTTTGTAAGACCTTGAGTGATACTACCATCATTTTCAGCAAAACTGGGAGGCTCGTGCTGATACTGTTCATAGCATCCGTATTGATTTATATTCTACATATGAGTAGGTAAAATGATGTTGAAAACTGTGACAGCTGGTAGATAGTGCTCTGGAAATCAGGACCTACAACGATCACTTACAGTAATTCAGCTTTGTAACTAACAGCAGCAATGGAAAAATTAAAAAACTAAAATGCTTCTTTAGCACAGACAATACTGGGGGCTGTGAAAATCTCATAGTTCTTTGTTATTTCCCATATAAACTTAAAAACTGGAGAGGCTTCACCTGAAAGAAACACAGCAAGTTATACCCTTTTAAAGTATGTGTCTGCCTTTGATAGTCACTCTTCCTTATAGGGACTTCTTTAATACTATGTGCTGGATAGACTGACACTTGTTGCTTCACCTACGTATGCCCTTTGGTTTTTCAGGTATCCCAGTAACCAGATTAAGTGTTTCAAGGAATATAATAGAGCCTGGCTAGAGCAAGCAGCACTGACTCCCTAAGGATGAGCGAGAGTTTAGATGGAAGAAGTTTTCCAGAATGAATCTTGACAATAGTTTCAGAAGTCAGAAAGCTTACCTGCATTTTGTTGTGTTGCAAGTAAAAGATGTGTGGTCTTGCAGCAGAGTGCATTCTTGAAGGCCATGGATTATTTTCAGAACATACTTTAGTTTCCATGGTTACTTAAATTCAAATTGCTTCTACAAGCAATTTGAGCAATTTTGTCTTACATGTATAAATAAAGCTGGAACAGGAGCAATGCTATGCAAACGTTAACTAGTTCTTATTTAATAAAGTAGTTGATGCAGCAATGTTTACAATTGAAGCTGAGTACAGCTTTTAAAATTGTAAGTGGTAATTAGATAAGATTATAAACATTCCTATTTGCATTCATTTGTTTGAAATAATAAACTGAAATATTTTAGAAATGTTTGAGGCTTCATTACTCAAAATGAAGATCTAATATTAATCAAGTAAATTATATTTTTAATTTTGAGTACATTTTTAAAGTGGTTTCTATCTCAGTTCTTTTTATTAGTGTAGCACAAACTAAAGTATACCTTTAGTGTGCCAAAGGTATACTCTCCAGGAAGTGGATAAGTTGTGAAAAAATAATTTGCTTAAGCATCTAAAATACATTTGGTTTTGAATGCTTAAATCTGTATGTTTATATTTGGCTGCTGTCAAGTTGGCTTGCTCTAGTAGCTCATACGAGGGTTTTTCTGTGCGTTCAAATTTTGACAAATTTGAGAAATTTTGTCCTTTGTAGTTTTTGTCATTTCATTGTTCACCATCACCTGAGAGAGATCATTAGGATAGTTAATTAGTTCTTGACATACTAAGAAATTAGTCTCTGATGTTTATCTTTTCATTTCATTATAATTTGCTTTTATCACAATGGAATTTGACCTTACCTACATTTGTTAAAATCCTCATTCTTACAAACAAGACTTTACCAAAACCTTTTGAAGATGTGGGTAATGAGCTTTCTCTGTATGAACCAATGAAGAATAGCCTGTAAGCTGGAAAGCAGTTATTCTTAAATGTATGCTTTCTTGCCCCCCATTTCTCATTTACCATGAATGGTGTATTCCCCACAGTTCTGTTCTTTCATTCACTCTATACAAGCAATTTAGAGCGATATCACTTCAGAACAAGCTTTTCTACAATAAATTGATGTGCCCTCATGAAATGAGGCTGCTGAGTTTCACGAGTTGCTTACAGCAGAATACATGATTAAGTTTATAAGCTCCTTTCTTTAGTAGTTTATTTAGCTTGTCAGCTTTGTAGTGATGCAGAGTATATTCATTCATCTAATGCAGTTCCAGACTAGAGACGTATCTGAACTACCTCTAAGTTACTATGTCTGTAATATGTGCATTGTAGTTAGCCTGAGTTTCGCATTGTTGTCATTCTCTTGCTTCTGGCTTTATTGTTAACTTTGGTACTTATACTAAGTATAAAACCTTTTGTTCCTGTTGTCAGGATAAGTGCAGGTGTCTGATAAAGCTAAGTATCTGATGCCCTTTATGTGCAGCTTTCTGTTTCAATTTTTTTATAATAAATGTAATGGTTGTTTTCAAGATCCTCTGAATTGATTGTTTCATCTAGGTATTGTCATTACTTATATTGCACATCTTTTTTGATAATAATGGTATTGCAGGGTAAACTTATGAGATTTAGATAGTTGCTGTAGGTGTTAAGAGCTGAAAGGGGAAAGATAATGTTATGCCAGGATTGTAATATGACCCCAAAGGTTAGTCATGGCCACCAAAATTTTTGCTGTGTGACCTCCACAAAACCACCTTACTTGAGTCTGGGCTCATAGAAATAGGATAATTGCAGAGGCTGAGAGATCACAGGATTTTCTTTGGACTGAGGTGAATATCTGAGCAGTTTGGTTGAGAGCTTTAGCTCTGTCTGAGGAAGATGCAACTGCTCACCTGTCTTTGCTACAACTCACTGTGGTAGTTGCAAACTCTCTAAAAGTCTGCACTCTAATTGTAATATATATTCAGGAAAGGTAAAAATGTATCTTTTTGAAAGTACTGAGAATAGAGGTCACTGGATTGATGTACAGCTCTAGCTCCATCCCTAAGGAATATGTTCTGTTAAATCATACTTTTCCCTCTTCTCTCTGTTGCCGTGGCTCTAAGTTTTGGGGATTGTATCCTGCTTCCACAGGGACAGTGGGTAGCATGAGCAGGAAATAAAAGACAACTGTAACTATGACTGTTTAGATGCTGGGAAATTGCAGCCTTTTGGTGTTGATGTGTTTTCTTTTCTTTCTTTTTTTTCTTCCCCCCCTCTCCTCATTCAATCTAGAAAACGGGAATACAACATGTGTTGTAGGTTTAACTGGAAGAGTTGTAGCCAATAGCTGTAAACTGCATTGCAAACACCAGTGTTAGGAATGAATATGTATAAGATGTTACTTTATTGCAACAGGGAGGAAGTATGTATTACAGTTACAAAGGACAAGAATGCAAATGAAGATACGAAGTCAAGCAAGATACGAAGTTATCCGTAATAAATTCTAAACTGCTCAGAGTGGAAAAAATTGTTAGTTTGTGCATGGTCTGGGTATGAAAAATGCTTGGAAAACAGTAAATACAGAGAAGATTGAATAGTGATTTTGAACAATTAAGTACGCATGAGCTTCCAATGTAATGTGACACAGGCATCACAATTGAACTTTGGATTCCTTGTTGTCTGTAAGGTCTTGTTGCTTACCTCATTGTTCTTTTTAGTGTTTGTGTATGTTAAATTCTGGTTTTCTATCAAAGTTATTCAAAGAGGTCCAGCCTTCCAGAGAAAAGGTTTCTAAATTGGATTGATACAAATTATGGTTATTCAATCCAGAAGAGTTCTGTGCAAGGAATCACAATTCAGTTGCTTGATTTTTTTTTTTTTTTCAAAAGTTCTGTGTACCCAAGCACCATCTGTAATCTGATTGAGTAATAGCCACGTGGTTGTGTAACACATGTACAAACAATGCTTCATCAACATTGTCTGCCTCTTTTGAGGGTGTGGGAAAAGAAATTGTATGTGATATTATATACTTTTCTGTTGTAGTTCACTCATGTGAAATTGCCTTCTCTGATATTTCTAAATAGTCAAAACTTGCTGTGTGATGTGACGATAGTAGCTGAAGACATGGAAATTGCAGCGCATAGAGTTGTGTTAGCCGCCTGCAGCCCCTACTTCCATGCCATGTTTACAGGTACCAAATGTTTCAATACTTACTTACTTGTTCTAATCCAATCCAACTGTATAAAGCACAAAATTACATAACTTTTGCTTTTTAGGATCTCTTTTAATTTTTAGATAAGCCGGTAGGAACATTTGGGATTCTTTACGAATTTTTCAGTGTAAGGACATACTGGCAACTTATTCTTTGTTAGCATGACAAATGGTTTAAAAAATCTCCTTAATTTAAAAAAATTTAGATGTTAAGTAAGCAAGGAATAGTAGAGATGTTATACGCTTTAAGGCTCTTGTAATCTCACTTGTCCAAAAGAAGGTTAAAATAACTTTCATGTGAATGTTGGAGTAAATTATGTCCTTTAACAACTACTGCTGCTACGTTCTTCAGACCCTGAGTGCTCTAGGCTGTTAGTAGATATGAAAGCTTTCTGTGGCTTTGGCAGCCTATAGCTGGAGTGTGCATTTCAGTATTTTTAGGGTAATTCTCCATGACACATGTACTCTGCATCATTGCCACAACTTTTCTGTGCATGCTTGATTCTGCCTCTGCTCGCTCTGTGCTGGCCATGTTACTGCTTTACTGCTACAGCAGGGATGCTGAGGGCTTGCAAGGCTAAGATAGGTTCAGGTTCACAGAAGCCTCGAGCTGAATTCCTGTGCTGTGGGTTTAATTCCATAATGGTTATAATCACATTGAAATAATGTGAAATTCAATGTCAAAGTGAGAATGCTACTAAATGCATGTTAAAATTAACTTCTGGGGTTTTCTCTGTTCCTTCTTAAATCTCATGCCAGCTTTGTAGTTGTCTGTCTGAAATTAAAAGAATGCTCTGCAATGCATTGCTTCTGACCACCAGCTCAGATGGAGGCAGAAATGTGACTCTTGGCCTGCCTGTATGCAAGCAGATGGCATTTTAATAACCTTATTTGTATATGACTGGAAGATTGATGAAATTTCAAATACTGTTGTGTTGTGGGGAAGCAGCTGATTTTTCTTGATCTTATGTGAAAATATTTTGACATAACCAAAGCTAGAAGTGGAATCACTTCTACAGCTATGCTTTAAAGTTGCATGTAAAATTAAATGTCTATTCCTCTTGTAGTTCTTCAAGTTTGCATTTGTGGTAGAGACTGATACATTCTTTCTTAATTTTTACTATGTTCTTAAAGTTAGAAAGAAAACAGATGCTTCTACAGTTCCTTTTTATCACTTTAGAAACAGAGGAATGCAAGCTTCTTATATTAGTTCTATATTGAAGATTAACTGTTGTTGACTATCACATTGAAAATACTCTTTACTCTGGGTATAGCTTTTTATTATCCTTTCTGTGATTAAGACATTTCTGCATGCCCTCACTGCCCTTTCTGTGAAAAAGTTTATTACCTATTCAGAATGGCAGTGCAGCAGTATTTGTGGCTGCTCTCCAAACAGAATTGCTGAAATCTTCCTTTTCCTTGCTTCAGTCCCTTTTAACATTTCTTGCTTGTTTTATGTTTTTAAGTGTGGGGAGTCTTCGACCCCCAGTGGTGTGGGAGGTGGGAATGCTCACCTCAGTAATGGGTGTGAAGTGTTTAATACGTATGTTTGTGGCAATGTTTGTGTAGTTGGTGAACCAAATTGTTTAGAGTTTAAATAAAATTCAGCTGTGCCTTAAAGAGTTATCAACGGATTTTATACTATGCTTATAGGTTGCTTACAGAAAGGCCCAGCTGTGGTATCGGTGCATTTCAGCCATTCCCCACACAAAAAATCCTGAAATTCATGAGAATTATCTCCATGGACCCTGCAATTCACACTTTTCAGGTGGATTTTTATTCTCATCCAGCCAGTTCAAATAAGCAAGTTTGATCCCTTAACCAGCTGCAACCAAATGAAAAAGTATCTTCTTCCATCCAGAGTAAAACAGTGACTGCAGAGACAGTAAAAAAAGTTGCACTATTATGCTTTAAGGTTACTTCTTGACTAGAAATTAGAAGCTTATATTTGGACATATATTTGGAGGTTGCTTCTGAGTCATTAAGAACTACTTCGGTGCAGCATGGGATGTGGTGTTAACTGGGTTCAGACCCTCTGCTTGGTGTTTTTGTTGTTTTGGTTTTTTTTTTCCCCCCATTTGCACTTGCAATGGTAGCCCTAATGAATATCCGGAAAGAAAGAAAAAGTTACTGTACTGCCTTTCAAAATTACAAAATCAATTATCCTATGGAGAGGTAGGAGGAAGAAAGATTGAACAGCTGGGAGTATGTTACTGGAAATATTTCTTCTTATAGAGTGGAATTAGTTAGAAATATGATTTGAGTATACTTAAATGTTTAGAGGAACTGATTATAAAACATCAGAGAAGGGTCTCTTCAATGGTAGTAGGGCCTGACTTGGGACAAGAGTGACCTGAGTTTAATTTCATCTTCCTCAATGACAGTTATCCTTAGGGAATTACCTGCTCTCTTAGCTTCTGTTCTCCATTTAAAAAATTCTTGTTTAACAAAGCAAACAAACAAACAAAAAACCCACCCAAAACCCTGCCTTGCATTACTTCGTGAGGAACCATATAATTTTTTTAGTTAGCCCCTTTTGTATCTTCAGCTCAGCTGGTGCTTTGCTGCTTCTGTGTGGGAGATTGGATTAGCTCAGTGCTTTCATTTCTGTTCATGATATGCTTTCCTGTCACTAAGAAATCTGTGGAAATACGGTGGTGCAACTTTCCAGTCAAGAACTGAGTTCTTCAGCAGGTTGAACTCCGGACTGAGACTGCCTAGTGAAGTGCATCTATGGTTTCCTGCACATGATCTATTAAAGAAAGTATGGCTTGATCTAGCATTATAGTAAGACTGCATGTCTGTTAAGCATGAAAGTTAAGAGCAAGTATTTTTGGATTTATCTTATCTATTGGGGTTTTTTTTAATTTGTTTGTGTGTGGACTTTTTCGTTCTTGTTTTTTTGTGTGGTTTTTTTTAATCTGGGTGCCGTTGTTAAACAGAGAAGGTGCCTATCCATGACTCTAAAAGACTTGACACAAAATCTGAAAACAAACCTAATGTGCTTGCGGAATATCAAAATCTGCTCTCCCACACACACAATTTTCCCAAAGGACCACCTCCACAGAAGCTTGCATAATAAATAACTCGCAGCATACATGCTCTGAAGATCAAGAGGTTTAATCTGTGTCAAACTAGAAGTAGAAACTTGGAATACAGGGCCCTTCAGGGAACCTGTTAAGGTGTAGGGAAATGTTTCAGAAGAGCAGGTGAAAAGAGAAATTTCTGTTGAGGCTGAATTTTGCTGGTTTTGATGTGGGCCTTCATCAGTGTTTTCGAGAATGCTAGCAACCTATGTTGCCATTAAAGTAATGTGGTGCTGTAGATGGTCTTCTGAACTTTGTGCCACTTAAAGGGTTGATTTACAAAGCCATTCCTTAACCCTTCAGCTCAAGAAAAGGCATGAATAATGGTAAGAGATTTCTCAGTGATGACCCCTTTGCTGAAGGCGCTGGATAAAATGCATTGCTTGACACCAACCCTAGAGATCAGAGGGTAACAAACAATGAAAATGTGTATGTACTTCATAAGAAAATATCAGCCATGATTAGCATATTCTTGTTCAATTCCCCATCCTCTCTGCTTTTGTTGTATACATTAATGTTATTACATCATCAGTACCCTTATCTCTAGATGCCTATGCCTAAGGGAAAGAAATAATATCCAACATAGAAGAATAAGAAACTAATGTATTCAGAGACTGGGATATACTCTTCAGAAGTCCAAGTTTATCTATCTTCCAGCATAACTGGTGTAGTTCATGTTTTGCTTCTGGGTGCAAGTCAGTGCAGAACAGTTTAAAGGTCTGAGATGACCGAATATGTGGTTGGAAATCATGAAGAAGGTTGTAATCTTTGGACAATTATTTCAGACATAAAGAAAATGTTGCATTTTGAGAAACATCACATTTTGGAAGGTGGAAACTATTTTGCAGGTCTTTCTATGAAGATCAGTTTTGGCATATGGCCAACATGTCAGCCTCCAAAAAATGAGATCCAACAAGTTTTCCCTTGCTTACCATTTTATCTTAGCTTGAGTTTTAGCTGTTAAGTCATATCTGCAAAAGATCTGTAAAAGATGTGAAATTGCTAAGAGAATAATAAGTAGGGAAGCAAAGAAATGTGTATGTTAATTCTTCTGTAGGAACATAATTTTTCTTATTTAAATAAAATTACTCCAGACTGTGTTCGGTGTTCTCCTTCAATTAAGAAGTTAATAAAACCAGAGTATTTTACCAGCTTGCGTTGCCAGCAAAATGTTTCTGTATGCATTTGAAGAGTCTTATTTAGGGCTGATAACAATATTTTCCTGATACTGTACATTGGGGAAAATAGGTTACGTGCAGTAAAAGTATTAACCCAGGTAGCATTTGCATGATGGTAACAACAGTCTTCCCTTCTCGTTGAAGGAACTACTACTACTATTACTGTTATTAAAGTTGTTCTACTGTCACAACTGATCATACATAAGATTTCTGCTGCTATTAAAATTCTACATCTGTGCTGTACTTCTGTCTAATTTACTTGACCAATAAATTGTTTTTTGTAGGTGAGATGAGTGAAAGTCGAGCAAAAAAAGTTCGAATAAAGGAAGTTGATGGCTGGACTCTAAGGATGCTTATTGATTATATTTACACTGCTGAAATTCAAGTTACAGAAGAAAATGTGCAGGTAAGAGTGAGAATGTTTTCTGCAAGAAAAGAGATGTAACGTGCAGAGTCATTTATTTTGTCAGTGTGGTTCAACTCTGACATAGGAAATCTCATCTGCAAACTGGATTTTTTTCGGACCTTGTGCTTACAAAGCAAGTAGTCATGCTGTTTAAATTCTGGGTCAAATTCAAAGACTATTCAACTAAATGAAGAGTCAGTTGACTTTAATGGGCTTTGCAGCCAAACCTTATGTAATGCAATAAAATAGATGGTTTACTCTCCCTAAAATTAATGCTGTCAGCCACCTCTGTACCACCCCCTCTCTGATACTTAAGTGCAATTTACATAAACAAAATAGATTTGTTCCTAAATGCGAAACCATGTTCTCCAATTAAGCTGTTCTGTTTGGTTTTTTGGTTTGTTTGGTTGGGTTTTTTCTCTGTCATCCTGCCGAATAAAGTACTTTCTCCTGCTCGATCTCTATAATTTGCCAGTAGCCAACTGTGCAGAAATTTTTAGGTACTGCTTTTTTTTATTTTTTTAATTAATTCAACCAGTGTATAGCATGATAGTTCTGCCCATCCCACACAGAGCTAATCAGTTTTTTTCCAATTGGCTGTACCTTAAGCTGAAGCTTCAATTAGAATAAAACAAACACAAGCCTAAAAAAACATATCCTCCTGCCCTTGGTGTTTTCTAACCACAAACCCTGAAGGTGGACAGAGTAGATTTTCCTTCCACTGTCTTTTGAGATTTGGCATATATGTTTGGCAAGTTTAAAACTAGATGCCTAACAGGTGATATATTTAATTCTCATGTTTTTCTTCTTGCTCCTATGCTCTTCTTTCTGTTCTTTCCCAGTGCCAAGTTACTGGTTATTAGCAGTTATTTTGCTGCTTTTGCAGGGTGCAAAACCATGTTGCTGTATTTGGTATTGAAAAATTATGTTGCAATTGTGTATTCTGAAATTAATTGCTTTTACTGGACATTAGGCTGAAATTGATAGATTTTTATTGGCTGCTGAATCCAATGGGGACACTGCTAGTTTTAGCTATGCATGATTGAAGAGCTAGAAATGAGAAATATTGACAACTTGAAACAAAATATCCTATTAGTAGGCCCTCCATGTTTTTAGGTCATATCATAAGTCATTTAATTCTGCACGATTAATTTCTTGTTACCTGCTTCTTAAGGAATTGTTTACTTCTGATCTGATGGTGAATGTATGTAATGAAAAAACTGACTGAAATTATCTTGTATCTTAAACAATTTGGTAGTTGCACAAATATCTGTATCGCTGTGGAAGACTTTGGGCAAAATCCAGAGCTGTCAGATATTCTCTAATAGACCTCTTGTTGCTTGATCATGCTGGCTTTTTATCCCTAAAATAGAATATTCTGTCTTGCTGACAGAGCTTAATGGCCTTAATCTTGTACATTTGATCCATAACATCCGAGTGGACTTAACAGGCAACCTACTGTATTTTGGCTGTAGGTGCTTCCTAGGAAGCAGCATTATCCTTGGCAATGCTAACTCTTCTATGTTTATGGGGAGGAAAAGCCAGTGTTACGTTTCTTCCTCATGCAGGAGTCATTAAAGGCCAGAAGTACTTGTGTTTAAAGCTCCTGAGTCTGATAGGGCGTTAATTTTCATGGCTCCAGGTTATCTGTCTGAAGATGTATCTGATGATGTTGGGGATGTTAATGTAAATAATATGGCCTGGTGAGTAATGTTAAAAGTTTGTGGTGACTTTGAGAACTGAGAAGACAGTCAAGCTTTTAAGTTGTATTTTGATTTATTGCAATATAGTTGCATTTTACTGTTGATGGTGAATATACTTGTAGTATGACTGATAATGGATGTAAAGCTGTGCTTACTTTGTCACTATCATCCTTTTTGCATTACCGTTACTATATATGTAGTATTTATTTGTACAACAGAAATAAACGCTATGAATAAAAACAAATATACTAATGCAAGACCTTTTCCTGAAGTTTGAAAGCCAAGATGGGAAAATTGTTACTGTGAATTTCTGGAAACTTAGAAACCTAGTGCAGATTGTCAGGCCTTAGTTAATACCATGTTCTTTCCATAGCTATGTTGCATGCTCTTGAGATTAATTCTAGCTTTCAGTTTCCTGTCTCTTATCTAGAAGGTATTGTGAAATTTTAGTAATGGTCAAGAATTTGTCTTGTAGGAATGCAGAACCATGAAAACCTGAGATGCCATGTAATATCGTCTCTCTTAATTTTTTTTTTTATATTTGGACTAATGTGCTAAACTGGAGCTTCAGCTTCTAGGTAGCTAGTTATGATTCTTATTCTGATACTCTTCATGTATTATTCTGTCTCTTCAGGTTATACATAGTAAGAATAGGTATTGAAATAATTCCTAGTATGTGATACAGTGTTTGAAGAGGGTGTGCGCGCTTCATGTTTAAGTAATGTAAAATTGGTAATTCCAATGTAGAATTGTAATCGTTGATATTAAAATAGCTACATTGTATGTTTATGAAAACTAATTATAAATGAATACATAATGGTGTAGCCAAGTTCACTGGTCTTTCTCAAGGGGCAGGTTAATTATGAGCCTCTTTCATTAGGATCTTACTTGATCTAGATGTGGACAGGAGACTGCTTCCTTACTGTGCCTTTGCAGCTTCTGAGTAAGAGCTGTTCGTTTCTTCTCCCCACTAGCCTGTTCTCACTTGTGCATGTTTTTGGGCAGGTGGGGGGATAGAAAAGACATGTCAAATCAATGATTGAGGAGAAAATGTAGTGCATAAACTACCAACACGGGAGGCCCTCATCACTGACTGTTTTCGCTTCATTAGTTAGATACAAAAAACCGCTTGTTTTTTTCTTCAGTTCTTGGTTCAATGGTTCCCCCCAGCCCCCAACAGTAAGGCAGCTGGTATATGGATGTGTACATTCTTTTAGTATTTGTTCTTCATTTAGAATGAGTTATTTTATAATTCATCTCTAATGGCACCCACTTCGCATAATGCTATACCAGTGTTTCTGCTGCATTTACATACTATGTCACGTTTTTCTGCATTCTTAACTCTCTGCTCTTCCTTTTTGTTTCTTTTTTTTCCCCAGGAATGAAATGAAATGTCAGACTTAATGCAATATCTCATTCTTTGTATTTTAAGAAGGGGGAATCAAAGTTAATGTTTTCAAAAGGCAAGTCAACTCTCTTGCACATCAAATTTTTTTGATATCCATATAGGTATTAACTACATGCAGTGCACAGTGTGGGAGAGTTAGTTACCATAAGAAGCTCATGCGTGAGTAACTCTCCCACACTATACGTATGCCTTTCAGCCTGTATTTAGTCAGCTGTATACCTAGGGCCTCTACTGAGCACAAATACATCAGAGGAGAAATCCCCGCAGTTGTTTGTGGGCTGTGGATTTGTTATGGGGTTTAGAGGTCAGCCTGATACAGGGTGAGTCAAATGTGATTTGAATAAACACGAGTTAAAATTGATTGAGTTCCTTTCTGATTCCCTGCTACAGTTCCCTGTTCCTTTAATTGTGCTGATACAACTATTTGCTGGACTACTTTATAAAACAGATGACTGAACTAAAAAAATCATGCAGCAACACAGCACTTAGTACTTCCACTCCCACACTGTGTGGTTTTTTGTTGTTGTGGGTTTTTTGTTGTTTTTGTTTTGTTTTGTTGGTTTTGTTTTGTTTTTTGCATTTTTTTTTTTAGTTATCCTTAACTTGGATTGCTTCAAGGATCTGTTTTATAACATGGCCCTGCCAGTGGTTGAGTTCACCCAATACTTTGGGTTAGTGTATTGAAGTGTGGGAACATACATCTGTGTTGGGAGTAGACATTTCTCTGCTGCCTGGGGAAAACATTGCACATAGCTTCACTTTGGACCTACTGCTGTCTCGCTTTTGAAAAAGATGAGTGCATGAGAGCAGAAGGGAAAATCACAAAAAATGGTATTTTTACATAACTCTGTTCTAGCATATTTTCCCTTTAAAGAATTTTGTTAGATACAACCAACACAAAGACCAAAATCCTGAACAGGATCCTTTTTAAGATGTATCTTTTTTCATGTTCATTTTCTGAAATTATTCAAGAACAATGCTAGCATAGTAATAAGCATGTTATGAACGCACAGTATGTATGCACTTTTCTTTGTTTCTCTTACTGTTCATGCAAATTGCCATAAAAAGTACAACAAACACACTTCTATTTGTATGGTATCATGGGATGTGGGCATAAGAGTTGACAGCACATTTTATTTGAGGTGCTGTCAAAGAAAGGTTCAAAAAAGCAGCTAATTTCCCCAAGAAATCCTCAAAGAAGATCCTCGTGTTGTCCCAGTTATTTACTAAGGTAGTCATTCTACAGTACCATATTTGATAATACGTCCTCTGACTGTTCCTGCTGCTCCTCATCACCTCTAGGGTCTACTGGTTGAACAACTTTGCAGGGTTGTTAAATCCTGAAAAATCTAGGTTGAAAATGAACAGGTTCTTTGCACCAAAACCCAGAGAAGTCCCATAGTTTTTGCAAAGAGATGTTTTCTTTTTAATATGGCCAGCTGCTAAGTTATGTTTGTGGCATGGCCCACGAACATGCACCAAGTTGGACTAAGGGTAAAGTAGCACAAAGGAAGAAGGAATGTGAGGTTACAGGGAATAGCATAACAGCTAACTGCTACTGAACTCTGTAAAGTGACACAGTGACTGAATGTACAGTGACTGAATGTATCCAAACTTGGCAGAACATATTTAATCTAATAGTGGAAACTTGATAACAATCCTTATGTGGTTAGTTCCAGTTGTTTTAATAGTTTTTATAGTTCATAAGGTAGTATCTGACTTAAATCTTCTCGGTCTGTACTGGACAAATTTCTGGTACTTCCTTCTGTTGTCTTGTGAAGCAACTTGTTGCTAGTTTTGCTGTAACAATCTTATGTATTGAAATATTGTTTTTATTAATGTAACTTAATTTTTTTTCTTTAGGCTAAACATCATAGACTTTTCTTTGGAGGCAATGGTTTCTGAATCTTTTACCATTCTTCCTTCTCTTCTAGACTTTTTCCATGTCACCTATATCTACATTTTAACATGCAGTGGCCAAAATTGGTCCATTGAGGCCTTGTTAATGCAGATTAGAGTGCAATTATTATCTTGTGAGTAAAAAATAGTGTTCGTCTCTTTATGTCCTTGAGTGAGTTTGCTTTTCCAGTAACATTTATTCTAGCAGTCACTTTCTATTTATACTGGCAGAGAGAGTAAGAATGAGAACATGGAAGTGGTCATCATACAGTGGGAGAAGGAAATTGTGGTACCTCTTCATTTTGATAAATGCTAGTTTGAGCGATTTTGTTGTTGTAAGTATTTAAGCTTATTCATTTGCATAATACTTCTAATGAACCAAAATTGCAACCAGTGGAAGTCATTATCTGGTTTGATGGTAGTAGAATGTCTTTCAGTAAGTTTATTGGGTAAGAATTCAGTTTCACACCAGAAGTGGCAATTTGCAAGTCTGTTTCCAGGGTATAACCACATGTTAAAATTGATTTTAATAAAATTGTTAAGAAATTATTTTCATTTTGGAGAATTGTGCAATTATATTTTAAAACTCACCAATAACAGAAAGGAAAGACGTACTGAAAATCTTATGAAATTACACCCAATTTAGGGGTGGGAGGGTAGGTGAGGAGGAGAAAGATGTGTACAAGTAATTTAAAAAATGTTTCAAAGAGGAGGACAAAACCCCCAACAAATCACCAAGGATAGATATTAGTTCCGATAAAATGTAATAAAACTATGTATGATCAGTAAGATGAAGTCCTACTGAGTACTAATTTCAAGACAAAGATAAAATTCTGTCCAGCGTTTAACATTCCTTATTTGTTATTTTGCTGAGCACTTGGATAAACTCAGATAAAAATATTCAGAAAAAACTGCTGTATTGTACTTAGAAGTAGTCTGCCTATGATGCACCATGTGCAGTTTTATGTGGGTTGGACATGTGAAATGACCTGTTTAGGGGCTCCAGTTTGTTCTGAAATTTGTATTACCAGAATGTCAGATTTGGTAAAGGAGTTTTTTTTTTTTTTCCTTGTGCCCGTGTCTCATGATCATCTCAAATTCTCTCCTTTGGTACCCTTTCCAATAACGGACAAGGTGCACCAATTTACAGGAGTTTAATTTAAAAGGGTTTTCAGGATCATGATGGAATTACCAGTTTAACAACTTACTATTGTGCATCAGCTGAACAACAGCAGTTAGTTTTATGTGCTTTTAGCTTGAACAAAATATGAAATGGCCAAGTACAAGCCAGTTTATAAATCCAATCTCTTTACTTACTATTTGCCACAATCTTTGAGCACTTACTAATGTAGCTTACATTCTAATAATCTTCAGAGCCATACTATCTATACTTGAGCTGAGAGTCAAAATACTCCTAGGTATATTATATGGTGCTTGTCAAGCTTTATTCTTGAAAACAAACATGTTGTGTATATGAGTTGGTGACTAAACTAGTAGTTTTTGTGTGAGTTAGCAACATAGTGATGTGTAAAGACCATAAAGCATGTCTTTTGTAACTAGTTTCATTTTTGATACCTAACTTGCTATATTTTTCAAGAGTTTGTAAGGCCTGCAAATAGACTTTTGAACACTAAAGAACTTCTTTTTTCCCTTATTAGTTTATCAAAAGATGTTCCTCCCCTTTCAAAGAGTTATATCCAGTTTTCTTTATGAATATAGGGAATTTTCTGTTTTAATTGGGTGGATTTTTCCTTTTTAGAATCAAATGCTGACTGTCCTTTACAAATGTGTGATTGGGCTTTGTAAGAGGAGGGAGTCGAATTCAGTACTTGAACAGAGACATGCATTCTGTGTCCTGGAAATGTGCCTGCTGCTGTGTAAGTGGGTGGGAGAGATAAAAGAAATATTTATTCAACTGAACTGAGTGCTGTGAAGCTTTCACTGAATCTTATAATACAGTAGGTTCTGTTTCAAATATGACATTATATATATTTTAGATATAAAACTGCTTTGAGAGAAAGTAATGCTGAAATTGCTTCTATAGGAGTTGGCTTTTCTCCTTCAGAGAATCTATGAAAGACACGTCTGGAAAAAATGCCTCACTTAGAAACCGAAAAACAGACAGGAACGGAATAAGTTTGATCTTGATGCATTTACAGATGTGTGTCTACCCTCTCTTCTTTAAGTACCTTTTGATAATTAGGGAAAGTGAAACAGCTTAAAGTATATCTTGAGAAGAATGAGTGCTAGGTAAGCTAGATCTAGGCAATTGCAACCCTGTTGGTCATGATTAACCGTTTCCATGTCACCAAGAGACCAACAGATAATTAATATAGGTCCAGTACTTCCCCAATCATGCACTTTACTGAAATGCAGGGCTCCTTAGGAAGAGTTTATTCTGAGTTAAGAGCAATTGCTGGATGGTTTTCAAATAGATTATGATGTCCTAGACTCTGCAGTTTGGTGATGACAGCATGGGTCATGATAGCAATTTTTCTAGCTAGAAGCAGTCACAGTCTTCTAGCAGATGCAAGGGACTTAATAAAACTATTACTGCTGTACCAGAGATTAATGTTGGCATCTCTGAAGGTTGCTGACTGGTTGTTGATAAAGGCCTTTTGTTTTCTTGCATTTGCCTCTGTTTATTGACCACAGTTGTCTTGTGACAGCATTAAAAATCATCACTGTATTATTTATTAATTGAATACAATTTTGAGTTCCTAGAGGTATATTTTAAGCCAGTGGATTGTCATCTTTGTATGTCGTCCCCCTGTCCTGTCCCTCCTCCCCCCTGGTTATCTGTACAGCTTTCCTCTTGCGTCTCCACGGTACCTAGACAGTCCCTTCATCTTGGTTTAGTTTCCAAAGTCTTTCCTGCAATATGTGGCTGCTTACACCTTAGGTGCTAGAGATAAAATATTGGGCCATGTAACTCTTCCTCTGAGCTCATGTATTGCTAAACTCTACTCCTAAAAAAGAATGCAGTTAGGTCAAACAATACCAACACTATTGAAGATAACAGTGATACTTTCTTTGGTTTTTTGTTTGTTTTTTTTTTCTTTCGAGAAATAATTTTTTTGGAGTGAATGAGTTTACGTTGTTTCTCTTACTGTTCCTAAAAAAACATGGAGCAATATTGCACTGATTTCCCTGTCAATATCTGCAGCAGATTTTTAAAAATGAAAATAGCTCTGACTTTACATTAAAGTTTAAAAATATCATTGATAGCATCTCTAGAGCTGAAATCTGTCAGTTTCTGTTTCCTGTGACTTAAATTTAATGCGCCAAAAACTCTCAACAAAGTGTTCTGGTACAGCACATATTTTTTTTAGACAGACTGTTAGGCCAAATCTTCATTAAAACTGTAGAGCTATCTTTTAAGCTGTTCATATAGTTGTATTTTCCTGAGTTGGTATTGAAGTATGATTCCCAAATAATCCCTGTTTAACAGTTCAGACAGATTTGGCTTCCTGCCTTCAATATATGATGAGTATGGTGCTAATTATTGAATCCTGAGGTGACAGATTTCAATCCTGCTTGATTCTGAGAGAATTAAAATATTTGTCATGGTCTTTGGTTCCCTTACCTTCTATATCCTCCACTAGTGACTGTTTCTAGACTCAAATTAGTCTTGAAACTGCCATATTTCCACCACCCTATTTCAGCTTATTATCACTTTTTACTTGGCATTTATGAAGACCTAAAACCTTCTGTCCATAAACTCACTTTTTTCTGTGTTAATGTGTTTCAGGCAACTGCACTAATTTTTCAAAGTTTTTCTTTACAAAAAATGATTTATGTAGTAGAGCTATTGAGTGTCAACAGCTACTAGTGGTCAGTGAAATTATTTCCCTGACACAGGTATTATTAAAGCTTTAGGATGAGATGGAGTTCCTTATTGGATCATCTTATAGACCTTCAAAAATAAACAAGCCTTTGGTCTTTCTGCTCATTTCCATCATGTCTGCTGTGGCATAGCTACTAAATTACGAAAGCTCTTGCAAAACCTTGTATTCAGAGTCATTCAGGTTAAAGTGTTTTATGAAACTGGCTCATCCTAATGACTTCATGATTAAAACAGGATTAACTGATTTTTTTTAAATTCATATGTGTGTTTAAATCACTTTTTACATGATAATCCAAACTTTCACTGTTATTCTTCTATGCCAGCACAGTTCTAATAATATTAGGGGCTTGCTGACACTGCAGAGAGGTACTTAAATACAAGCTGACATGAGTTTCGTTACAAACCCTATTCATAGAAACATGTTTTAAGTCTTACTGGTCAAGAATTTAATGTTGGACTAAACAGCCTTATAATGTACTCTTTGATTGTTTACTGAAGGAGTACCACTGTGTTTTGCTATTTTATGTATTTTATACTTTAGGCTTCAAGCAACCATCTGGTTACATCCTTTTGACCTATTTTTTGTATTTATGACAACAGCTTTGAGGATTTTAATAATGTGAGGGCACAACTAATATGTGGCGTAGCTCGAGGAGAGGCAGTGGCACACTTCTTGAATCTATGTACATTGTAGGACATGTCAGGCAACAGTAAATGATCTCATTTTTCCAGTGAAATAATCCTAGTATACATTCTTCATTTGCTTATATGTGCCTGCCTGTCAGGAGAGTGAGTGTAGGAGGGAAGGGAAAAGATGAGTGCGATCTTTTTACAGATATTTTCCAGTTTGAAGGATATTTTATTACAAATACAAGCTTTATTAATTTGCACTTTAAATGAGTGAGCTTCATATAAAAGAGTTGCTGACCAAAATACTAAGCAAACAACTTTGCAGAGAAACTTAATGTTTTGCTCTCTGTCAATTTTTAGATCCATTTAAAATGTATTTTTCTCCATTTTTTTTTTCAAAGCATATCCTTTGTAACTTTAGCTGTTAGGTGCGTGCAAAGTAGAAGTGTGTTTTTTGGGGGCTATATTATGACCCTGAGGTTAGCTCAGTTGGTTAGAACTTGGTTTGAATAATGCCAGGGTCATGGGTTCAATCTCCTCTATGGGCCATTCATTTAAGAGTTGGACTTGATGATTCTTGTGGGTCCCTTCCATCTCAGAATATTCTGTGATTATTATGTGCACTGCAGCATAGATGTGGTAGCTATATTGTCACCCCCCTTTCCGTGTTTGGTTTTAACTGAGAAACTGGTGTTTTGATGTGGTTGAAGGTGTATTCCAAAGCCTCGCACTTATCTGATAGTTGTTTGATGCTCTCTTAAAGGATTTCCTTTTCTGATCTGGCTTGCTTGGGAGCATGTGACAGAACAAAAACATACTGTGTGCTTAACGTGAGCAAAGTGTTAAAGGTTGTGGAATCTGGTAGCCTGATAACAGCTGGGTGGCTGCAGCTCCGTGTCTCCGAGCTCCAGCTTGGCGGTGAGGGTGAGCTTGTCTTCCCAGGAGGTACACACACAATCACATGTGCACAGGACATGTACATGCAGTCAGCCCCACAGATTAGTGCAGACAGAAACATTCGCCTCATGTCTCGATTCTGTCTTGAGCCGGGCCATCTTCCTAAAGCGTCTCTTGGACATATCTGTTCAACACCTTCCTTTGTATTGTTAAGCCAAGCTGAATAAATACAATTCATGCTACTGCACTTAGGAATAAATTTACTGTTTCCTTCCCTGGGTTGTAGATGGTGTGGTGAAATTCATGAGGTAGGTAGCAAAAGGAGTTTATAGAGAAGCCAACTGCTGTTTCTGTACAGCTGTAGCTGTGATTAAGACAGAGAGGAAAGCTATGGCAGGACCTTCAGAACCAGGAGAAGCAGATGTTGAACAGATAGTCCTCCTGAGGTATTTGCATTTTTATGTTCTGCCTTTTTTTTCTTCTCTTCTGCAGATACCTTGCTGCTCTTTCTCTCTGTCCTCCAAATGATACTTTAGCCACATTTTGCTGGCATTTTCCAGCCAATGAATCTCTTTTTTTTTTTTTTTTTTTGCAATGGCCTTCCTGAATAAGAAAATTGAGTAGGCAGAAGGATATGAACCTTGTAAGAATGAAAAGATACCTGAATGGATGTTTGAGCTGTTGTACACCAGCTTGTAGGTGCTAGAGAGAAATAGTTCAGGGAGAAACAGAACTGAGAATGAGCACAAGAGATAAAGATTAATCTAAAATGTGGATCAAAAGATATGGGGAGTGAATTAAAATTGTCCCAAGGCTACAGCCAGTGTCTGTGGGAGGCAGAGAGCACTTCTTCTGTAGAGAGACTGAGGTCTTACAGACTGAATCACAGATTTTCCCTCTCCCAAAATCTTTGTAGCTTCAGAAGATGTTTGGGTGTTGTGTAGTTTTTTTGAGTTTTTTACAGGGGGAGTGGAGGGGCGGGCGTTGGGGCTTAAAAACCACTCATTTTCTGCTTATTTGGAAAAGAGACTTTAGGCAAAGGCGGTGAAGAGGCTTGTAGCTTGACAATGTCAGCACGGTCTAAGCAAGAGCCAAGGAATGAATCAGAAACTCTTGGAGGAGGTGATGGGGTGAGAGAGAAGTGGGGTTGAGGCAAGAATACATTACAGAGGAGATACTGATCTGTAATCCTGCACTTCAGAAGCATATGATTCTGATTACTGTGGGAGGTGAATGGGAAGTCACCGAGGGATTTAAACAGGCATGTTTAATTTAAATGATAAAAAGAATAAAACACTTTAACTCGGCACTGCAGCTCTAAATATAACATCTGTTCGTTTCCTGCATATTCTTTCTTTAATGAGTGATTTAGGAGAGTATGTAGGCTGTCAGAGCCACGCATGAGCAAGGTGCCAAAAACTAATTAAGGTAGAAAGTCCCAGTTACGCCAACAGACTGCACAAGGTGCATCTTCTTGCAGATCAAGGACAGGCTTAGAGAAGGGGTCAAAAGATGAAGTGCAAAAGCAAATGAATGAGAATATCCAATCACTAGGGCAAACAGGATTTTAAAGATATATTTGTAAAAATAATCCTTGCATACCCACGGAAAAGAAACTTTTAAAGTGAGGTGGCTGAAACTATGAAAATGTTATGTTCTCTAGTTGGCTATTCCTTGGAATTTCAGTTCACATTTTAGTAAATCACTACAATGCCATTAGTGATCTGGAGCATTATAGAGACTATGAAGGATTTGGTTTTTGTTAGTGGCAGGTGAAATAAGGAAAGTTCAAACTTTTAGTATGTTTCAGGATTCTATTTATGAGTTATGCATAGCTCCTAAAAACCTCCTGTAATTCTTTGAGTGGTCCAGAAATAACCATATCAAAGGCTTTTGAAAGTCAAGTTAGTTATAGTCCCTCCTAAATTGTCACATGATGAGCAATAAATAGATCAAAAATCCCTAGGGAGCACAAGAACAAATAGGAATAAATAGTTGGTTTTCACTGTATCAAAGTGGTTGTAATGTGTCACAGGCTTCCAAAGGACATATTTTCTTTAGTTTTGAAAAGTAGGTAGCAAAAGATGTAGGTGATGAACTGGTTTAAGGATTTTCTTCAAGATCAGACAAAAATAGAAAGTTTCACTGCTTTCTAGCTAAGCTAGATGTCAGGCTAGAATGATCACAGACCAAATTTAATGTTGAAAAGTGTAAAGTAATGCATGAAAAGAAAAATTTGAATTACTCCTACGTATTGCTATGTTAACAGTTTTTCCTAGAATAGAAGAACATACTGTAGTCACCTTAGAAAAACTTCTGCTCATTGTGAAATAGAGTCTTTCAAAAGGAGCATTAAAAATGGCACAGCAGCATCTCTATGCCATTGTATAAATCTGTGTTATCACCTGTAACACTGCTGGATGGTTTAAAATATGACAGGAATAGCATGCTTTGGGGAAAGGCTTAAAGCCAGTAAAGGCATGGAAAAGCTATTATTTGAGAGAGGGAGAGAATTCAGGCCTTTTCTAGATTGTCCGTGAGCTGACTAAAAAAGAACACTATTTTTCTTCCAATGTCTTATTTGTTTCAAAGACTCCACATACACTTTTTAAGGATAAAAGCATGAGTTACTTATGCTGAAAGATAGTAAGCTTTTTTTTAGGAGAGAAGTGCGCAAAACATATGTGTGAGTAGATATTGTTATTACATTTAGTGTGGGTGGCTGCAAAATACATGAGTGCAGCTGCCTAGGATGCACAAGGTGAGCAGTGCTGCTTTCTAGCTGTGCTGGTTGGTTTGGAAATGATTACCTGTGAACCTTAGATAGACTGTGTTTCAAAGCAGGTATTTTCACCCCTTAAGGTTTACCTTCCTAATTAGGTGAGAACATACAAGGTCCAGATCTGGGTTAGGTTCACCTGTTCTACTTTCCTCCATTCCAGGTTTCCTTTTCCCCTCTCCTCATTACAGAGGAAGGCATGGTGCTGATGGAAGCACAGTAGTGCTGTGAAGTTTCATTTCAGTAAATACTGAGTTTAACCACATACTGGGGAAGGGTAAAGGAAATAACAGATTCTGTCTTGAGCCAGTGGCCAAGCTTGCTTCCAATATGGCTCAGACTGGGGAGCAAATCCCTAGCTGGTTGCAGCAGACCTAGACAAAAAGAGTTCAAAGAAAGGCAAAATTTTTGCCATTTTGTCCTCTTTATTTTCTAACCCCATCCTACTCTTAAAGGAAGCCTGCATCCCCAATGCATCAACCAGAACCATAGCCACCACCATAATCTGTTACTGTCCCCTTTCAAACCTGAAAGACCAGGCTTTTGTCTTGTTGTAGCCCTGATGTTTATCTACCTGGACAAAACACTGGACAGTGCTAATTTTTCTCAAGTGAAGTTTGATTTTAACTAACTAGAAATGCTGTTCTAAAAGGTAAAATGCATCCTTGTGCTTCAAGAGAAAGCTATTCCTTGCATTGCAAGGAAACATTCTTTTTTTTGGCTAGTTTACTTTGGACTGTGGAGTTTCATGGACTGACAGTGGATGAAGATGGATGTTTGTAGACTGCCTGGGGTTTATAGACTATTGCTTTGGTCTAATATGTAGTTATCCCTGTAATTTCATTATTACCATGACTTAAGGTTGGTCTTGTAACTGTTTGTAAGTGTTTAGCTTCTACACTAGAATGATGTTTGCCTTCTAAAAACAGGGTGGGAGAACATGCAAATGAAAGCATTCAGAAGGAAACGGAGATAATTATTTTCATGTAGTTGACTAGGGAAGTGTGTGTGGGTTTTTCCTTTTAGAAGACATGGATTTTACCCATTATTTGAACACTTAGCTGAAAAACTGTGAAGTTCTAGATGAGCCTGGAAAATCCTTTTAACTCTTTGTTTTATGCCCCAGCTGGGAATGGGATTCCATTATGAAAGGTATTACAGCAACAAGCTATAACTATGATGTGTTCTAAAAGAGTTTGCAAAAGACTATGCCCAGAGAAGTTGTGGCTGCCCCATCCCTAGAAGTATTCAAGGCCAGGTTTGATGGGGCTTTGAGTAACTTGGTCTAGTGGAAGGNTGTGGTCCAGCCTTTCAATGTGCTAAGAATTCAATATCTGATGGAATTAAGTTGTGAGGCTTAAGGTCCCTTTCAACCCAGGCTATTCTATGATTTAAATAAAGTAAAAAAAAAAAAAAAAAAGTAACAAATGTGATGACCACTGTGTAGGTCAGAAGTAATCAGGACCAAGATTACAAGTCTTCCAATTTTAAAACCTGGTGCCTTCATCTTGCCTTGCTAGGATGTGGTTGCCCTTTATCTAGACATTAATGAATAATAACTTCTGCATGTAAACTGCCTTCTCAGACTGAACATCTTGTGCAACTTTCTAAGTCTGTGATCTTTAAAATCATCATGCTGCTAGGCTGAGTTACAGTGGATGAAAGCAGCTACTTTTGTCTCAACTATGACCTTTACTGTGGGCATCCATGTATCTCTTTGTATGACAATGAAGCTACCTGTGGCAAAACCTGAAAGGCAGCCTCTGCCAACCTAAAGTTCAGAGGTCATTTGCTCAAATGAATGCATGTGTTCCCATCCACTTCCCTGTAAAATTCAAAGTGCTTATTATGAGTAAATTAAGTCACTCAGAGACTCCACATTTAACCTCTCTTACTTGCAAGTAGGTTCAGCAGCACGCTGCTACACATAAGATTAAATTTTGGAAGCTGAAAAAAGGCTTTCTTGAAAATGTTTGTGTTTTCTAGATACTGATCATGCTTTAAATCATGAAATATATGCATTAAACCTTCATCTGAAAAAGAAATCAAATGGGAGGCTCGAGTTACCATTTGCTTGGGGAAATTTGTCCCTACATACCTGAATTTTATAATCACAGCATCCAGATTACAGTGACTATGAAATTTATCACTAAGCATATGCTTTTTTTTGTTTTTTTGAGAAAGTGCTCTGTGATATTTCTAGGAGAATGTACTTATGGTCTTGTAGGAAAATGAATGTTAAGTAAAAGATTATATTATTAAACTACAAAAACAACACACAATGTTAAAAGCTTGAAGTAATCAAGTGTGTTTTGAGTCCACTGAAGGGCCATTTATTGCATATTAGATGTTAATCTTGATGGAATTTTTGTATTGGAGATAAGCACCATGTACAGAAACCATTTCTACTTCCTGCTATTTTTGTTGTCTTCAGTTCTTGGTTTTGTATTACTGTAAAACTCAGTAGTATGGATGCATCTTCTGTACCAGAGAATGGAATAATACAGAAAGCAGAGGTTCACGATCTCCTATCCCTGTTGTGCTGCTGTTTGTTGCCAGCACAGACTTCAGGGTTTTGCAAATGGTGTTTCAAGCCTCTCTTTTAGATTGCCAGAAAATACACACTTGTGCTAGGAGAACAAACATTGTTTGTTACAAATCAGTCTGTAATGTACAAAAAACCTCAACAAACCAACAAACAATTCCTTCTTCAGTGCCCCCCCCACCTCCACTCCCAACCTCTTCAAAGTTGTCTTGTATACTTTAGGAAACAGCAAACGAACATTTTTAGTCGTTTGTCAGCCTTTTACATCTTCAGTTTTAGACAAGCTTTTACAAATGTTTCAGTCATTCAGCGATTCTTTATGTGGGTCAGC
The DNA here is from genome assembly GCA_013396775.1 of Cephalopterus ornatus. Lineage (NCBI taxonomy): Eukaryota > Metazoa > Chordata > Aves > Passeriformes > Cotingidae > Cephalopterus > Cephalopterus ornatus. Next base: position 114,868 of record VZRE01013909.1, read on the forward strand.
CTTTACAGAAAGGAAGAAGACCATGTAGTGCCAGTTATGTTATCCTGCCTACCTAATTTTTTCAGCTTCTTCTAATCCTTTTGCAGGGTAGCTTTGTATATTATTTGTCTAGCATCTCAGATCCCACAATTAAAGAACAAATTGTCCAGTTCCTGAATGACATGGTATCAGCAGCAAGTGGCTTTGTTCAGACTCTAGTTGTCTCGTTTTAAATTATCCTAAAGGTTTTTTTTAATGCAGCTGTATAATCTTTTAACCACTGAATTAGTTACAGTATGATGAAGGATTCTGAGCTTTCATTTTAGATTACTTACTATACATATACTTAAATTCAGTGACCAAACTTCAAATCAAAAAGCCTGTTTCTATAAAGTCAAAATGTCTACAATTTTTTTTACTGAAAGAAAAACCTAAAATTCTAACTGAAATTATTTTAGATTCAAAAATGTTTTACTTCAAGTGAGAGAATGTTTCATTTCTATTTCCAGTGTCTTTGAACAGAAGAAGAGAATATGAAAGGCTAAGCTCATGACTGTTAACAAAAATAACCTTCAGACTAGCAAATCAGTCTGTCTTTCTTGTGTGGAAGCTTATGCCAAAGTGCACTATTACGTTAGGGCATTGTTCTGGTAGAGAATATGTAGGAGAACCCTCAAGCCAAGCAAGAGTGCATGGTTCTCCCTTGTAGACCAGATGGACATCACTCATTATAGTGTATTACTTGATTAAAGTGACTCTTCTGTTATTTCATTTGCTTTATGAATCTTGTTTCTGCACTTCACCAACCCCTTACTGCATCCCAAATCCCTCCCAAAACTTCCACACCTACCCCCTTCTAGGAAAACCCAAGAAAACAGCAGAACACCCACCTCCACAACAGATGTTTTAATTAATAATTAGTACTTCATTCAGACTAATCTTCTAAAGTGATATCCCTTCAAAGGCTGCTTTTTGAGCAATTTGGTTACTTCTTATCAATAGCATGCCACTAACTGAAGTGGACCCTTAAGTATAGATTGTGTTGCAGGTTAAACAGCAGGTATGTAATCCAGTTACTTTTTCCTTACACTCCATTTTAATCTGTCACACTGATTTGCAAGCTAGGAGCTGCTTAGTATTTTGTAAATCATGTCGATCATTTAAAATATTACATTTTCATGATTATTAACTTCTACTGAAATGGTGCTCTACCAATTTGTGCCTAGTATGAAGAGAATGTGAAGGAATAGGACTGTTTGTTATTAGTAGTCTGATTCCTTCATGTGATACTATAAAACTACCACCTGCACTTGATTTTTAATTGCATGGGGCTCATTAAGCTAAAGGATAAATTTATAGATCCATGTGCAATAGCCTATAAAGTCAAGCATGTTAAGATATCTAGAAGGTATATTGTGTAAGATACATGATATCATGTTCTAAACTTGCAGCTCATGCCCATCTTTAAATCCAATGCAGCCTCTTACTTTGGTATTTTAACACTGGAACAGTGTGCTTAACATGCATATGTTGTTCGTACAGAAATTCTAGCAGGGTTGAATTTTCCAAAATTAGAACTTCCACATTTTATTCCACAGATGCCTTAAAGTATTTGTATCTATCTTAGTGTTTTTGTATGCATACTCCCAAATAGCATAATTTCAATGCAGTGCTGAATGATTTACTAGAATGTAACTACACTTCAGTTACAAACTGCAGTTTTAATTACAACAGAGATGCATGTAGATGAGAGTAAAAAAAAAAAATTTGGATTATCTGTAACTATTATGTTAATTTTCTTTTTCCTTATGCCATGATAGTATAAACGGGAAGTGAAGGAATTTAGTTTGCTGAAATGGTTATTTAGAAATAGATGCTTAACCTCCCTGTATTTCCTCGAGATTTTTTTGCAGGTGTTAACATGACTGCTGTTCTCTGGAATTTATTTCATTTTCACGTAATAACTGAAAATATGCAATATCTGTGATTAGCAAGGATGTAACTTGCTCTTCTGTATGCTTCTGTGTTGCATTGTAGTGTATTCAGATTCTTACGTATCTGCTTTCTTAGGTTAGTGTCTTTCCTAGTGTCACAGATTTGTTTTCGTGCAGTAAAGAATGAAATTTTTCTATTTTAGGCAGGACATTATTCAGTTCTCTTGGCATACACTGCTTTGATTTTTATTGGCTTATTTGCTTGCAAAGTACTTCAGTGTTCTGAGAAATTTTGTTTATGTTGTGCGATCTTGTTTTCAAAACTTGCAATGTGGTCTTTCATTATTTTCATATTGGCATTATACTGTTACGCATATGTATGTGGTTTTGGTGGGTAGCAGCTTGAATTTGAACAAGAATTCCTGAGGGAAATTTTAAAGAAATTCCAAGAAATTTAAAACAAGTATAGATGAAAATATTACCTTAAGCATTTTCATATGTCAGATAGCACAGTATGTTCTCTCTAGTAGAATCTATTAGTACAAAAAGAGTGCAAAGAGGATAGCGTGTATTGATATAAAATTACTGGATCAAATTGGTTTAATGCAGCAGGCAGAAAGCTTTAATCAATTTAAATTTTACTTTGCATTGAGCTTTTTAAAAGCAGGTCCAGTTAAAGCAGGTTGAGGGACCTGTCCACTGAATTTTTGTTATGTCCCAGGTGTGGAGATTCTGCAGCTGCTTGGGGCAACTTGTTCCAGGGCTTAAGGAGCCTGATCGTTTAAAAAATACTCAACTAAACACAACACAAAGTAACAAAAAAGCAACCTAATTGCTTGTTTTCCAATCAGATTTTCCTGTGTTCCTACTTGACTCTTGTCCAACTGCTATGCATCTTCAAGAGTTGTCTGGCTCACTCTTCTCTACCCTCACATTAGATAGCTGTGCACTGTAATAAGATCTCCCCTTTCTTTCCTGTTATGGCTAAACAAACTCAGTTTCTGTAGCCTTTCCTTGTAGTATCACATGTTCCAGCCCTCTGATCATCTTGATTGCTCCTTCCACGGGACTTGTTCCTCCATTCTCAACTAGTGGGACAGTTACTAAAACCTTGTGTGTTGCATAAAGTGGTACCAATCCAGGGGCTGTGGGAACAGGAGTGTAGCACTGAACCCTGTGAAGCACATGTACTGTGAAGGAGTGCCTAATAGGTCATCCAGCAGCCCTCAGGCAGGATGGACACCTTTGTCTGGTATGGAGGCACTCCAGGGCACCTGCTCTGACCAGATTCCTCGAGATAGTCCATGAGGAGGTTTTAATGTTTGATATCAAATTTACTGTTTTGAAGATACTTGGTAGAACATAGTGTTATGTTTTGATTTAGCAGAGGCATACTGCAATATGCTGATATCACAACACAAACATGGTAGAGCAATTGAAATATACATTTGGATCACCATGCAAAAGTGATTCCCGTTACTGATCTCTGTATGCCCACTGTCAGGATGGTGGGCATCCCCAGATAACCAGGAAGGAATATGTGGGCTAAAGCCTTCTCAAGCCCATTGCTCTCTTGAGATCTTCTGTTGGTTTTTCAGTTCTATACTTTATGTGGGACCGAGCTATGTCACATATATACTTCTCCTCCTGCTGTCCTGGCTAGCTGGGGAAGACCTTATATGCTATTAATGCTATTAATTATTTTAGAGAAGGCTGTTTACACAACCTGATGACTTACTGGTACAGCCATATATCTAAAGCAAAAGCTACCCTCAGTCCCCCTTAAGATATGTTCTACTTTCTTTATGCCACTTGATGCTCATTCTTAAATTTCTTCCCTTAGTTCATCACCCTTACCCATCTCCTCTGAGCCTTCTTCCACTGTAGGGGTTTATTCATCGATCACACAGGCTGTATGTCCCTGAGAACTGATGGGACACAGGTGCCTGGAGAGGTGACTGCCTGTACCAACTGCTCCTCACCTCGGAGTTCAATGTGCATATGTCTTGAATCAATGAAAGCCAATATGTCCAACTGCACAAGGATGAACAGAGTCATACTGCTGTCAGGGAAAAAAAAAAAGAGAGAGAAAAGCTGCAGGCATCGTCAGTACCCTTAGCCCCTGACATGTACTTGAAAGGCCACAAGAGAGGGCAAGCAGCCTCAGATGCAGGTTGATGATCTAATTGAGTTATTGTAAAGAGCTTGAATCTACTCCAGTGAAAACAGGGACTGAAGTACAGGGCCTTAAGTGGATCCCTCCTGACTATGCATGTGACTTTGCAGGTGGATTTGAAAACAAATACTTGTACCTGGTTACAGTCCTTTTTGTCTCAGTGGGGCTGAAAAGATGTATTTGGCAGGGCGAGTGCACACAGCATTGGGAATAGGTGTGTCACTGCGGGAAGGAGGACCAGAGGAAATAAGCAGGGAAGAGTCCTCAAAGGCTCGTAGGGGTTAAATCATCTGCTTTAGGAAATCTAGCTGTCGTTCATCACCACAGTTTTGACACAGAAAAAAGAGAATATGTAATTTCTTATTTGCCATCTGTAATAATAATCTGTTCAGTTTGTTTGATTATAAAAACAACAAATGCTGTGATGAGGATACATTTTCATAGAATAAGCAATTGAAGATTTTTTTTTTTCACCTCTGCATTCCTTGCAGTACAAAGCAGTATTCAAGTAATTTTTATCTTTTAAGGAAAGTTATGATACCCTCTACTGGCTATTTTTGGAAATAAATCTAAGCTATAGCCAACCAGTTTAGAGTTAGCGGCAGTTAAACCTAATCTGCACTGCAGTTTTAATGTAGGTGGGTTTTGTTTGTTTGGTTTTTTTTGTTTTTTTTTGTTTGGCTCTTTGGTTGTGTTTTGGTTTGGGTTTTTTTTATGGATTTGAGAGGAGTTTGGGTTCTTTTGGTAGTTTTTCTCTCTCTAGTTCTGTCCCTGGCTTCAGCAAAATAAATCTATCTGTGATGGAGCTGTATTTTTGAACATACGTTGTTATGGCTCTCAGGCCAACAGTTCTCTAGGTACAAATGAAAATAACTAGATGTTGTCACAGCTCTCGTTGCCTAGTAACCAAAGCCCAACCTATAATTGAGTGGGATAAATCTGATGTACTTTGCATGTCTTTTCCTCTTTAGTTGCGGAATATACAAATATTTTTTGGATTTAAATGTTTTACTGTCTAATAACTAAAATGTATTGAAATCTGTAACTTTGCAAACTCAATTACAATGCTCTAAGAACTGATGTAAATTTCCCATAATTAAGAGTGATCTTCTTGTAACATTGCTTGACTGTTCATGTGAAAAAGTATGAATGAGCAAGTGTGCCAGTGGGACTGTGCATACAAATATGAAATTATTTTCTGCGTGCCATTCTCAAATTTCACCTTTCCTCAATCTTGTATAATAATGATGATGATTTTATGTATCTTTCTACTGGATCCATTTATGCAGTCAAGGATTGTTCTCAGAGTTATTTGCTCAACTATGCTGATAACATGCCTAAACTTATCTAGGCCTGTCCTTGAATTAGTTACTGAATTTGTGAACACTCTTTGCTGCACTGGAACAAGTTGTGTAAACAAATACTTGTACTAGATTTCTAGCCTTGATTTTTGCTGTGTAAGGTCACGATTATAACTTATAGCATTATCATTATATCAAATGAATTATCATTATATCAAATGAACATTATCATAGCATATTCATTATATCAAATGAGTTATCTACTCACTGTTACAACTAATCATCTATCACGAGTTCTTGTAACAGAAATTGTACACTAATATTATCTTCGCACTTATATAAACATATGCTAAAATAAAGTAAGTTGGCTATACTGTTTCAACTTTGTCATTGATAACCTTTAAGCTTTCTCAATTTGGTTTGAATTGTGTGACTATGACATTTATGCCTATTACATACAGATCTTCTCCACTTACTTTGTTAGACATTGATATTTTCAAGGATTACCTACGGTTTGAACTGATTTTTAGTTATGTTGCTTAGCAGTAGTCTGTCTTTCTCAATGCAGTCACATTGTCTTTCCTTCATTTCTCTTTCATTAATGGTTGATATTCAAAGCAAACTCCTGTTAAGTGTATGATCCTTCCTTTTTGCTGTCTGTATTGATTGCCAAATGTGTAAAAAAGTGATACTGTAGTGGATTGTTGCTTCTTATTAGGGCTTAACATCTCGAGGAACAGAAATATTGTTTTCAAGCAATCTTCATTGCTTGAATCATGGCACCCTCAAGGGAGAGGAACGGCCATATATAGTTGAAGTGGGACCAAAAAATTAAGTTTAAAGCAGGCATTAACTTTACAGGGTTGTATTACCCAAAGTTCTTTTTGTTTTAGTTTTGGGTCATAGTTTATAGTTTTATTAAAAAAAAAAATCTAAAGATTAAACAGTAACTTGTTAGAAACCACATAGGTGAGTGTTTACAAAGGTGATGGCAAATATTTGATTCTATGGACAGTTACTAGGACTAAAATTTCTTTCTAAGAGAAATAAAATGGAAGTATATTCTTCAGCTTTCATGTAGTAAATGTTAGACAGGTTTCTAAATTGGTTTATTCTGGTCTTCCAGCTCTTTTTATTTTTCCAGTTTTCTTCTTGTTTGAGTCTCTAATTCTATGCAAGTACTGATTTTAATGAGAAGCAAACATTAGCAAAGGTAGTGCAGCCAGTGTCTTTGGTGTGTTTTTTGCTTGCTTAATTTTGATGCAGCCCTATAGTATGCTTCCTCTATATGTAAGTGTACAGTTGAAAGATTTCCATGTTAAAATCCTCATAGAATCGTAGAAGCATGGAATGGCTTGGGCTGGAAGGGTCCTTAGAGATCATCTAGTTCCAACCTGTTTGCCATGAGCAAGGGACACTTTTCACTAGACCTGGTTGCTCAAAGCTCCATCCATCCAGGCCTTGAACACCTCCAGGGATGGGGCATCCACAGGTTCTTTTTAATGAGTTAGAGAATATTTTATATGATCAGACTTTAAAATGCCTGAATTATCATTCTTCCAAGAAGGTCACAGACTTCTTTGGAAGCTGAATTCTGTCCTTATTGGAATCAGTTGCATAATTATATATAATACACATAATTTCTGATGCTAACAAAAAACTGGTACAATGTCCAGTGCTTGCATGCAAACAAGATTTATGTATTCTATCACGGTCTAGAAAACTTTGATTTAAAGAAATATCTAATGCTGAAGGCTTGGAATGAGATGTAATTATGGAGTGTTGGGAACAGTAAGAAGGGAACTTGTGAATGAATATTGGAAAGAGTTTACATGAAGTATGAGAGGTATGAGAAGTCTATGGAATGATTTCTTCAGTGAACACGATAGTAAGAGATGTTGCTTGTTATTTTAAATCTTAAATGGTATTTGCAGGGAGGTAAAATCATGCTAATGTTGTAGTTTAACTTTTTTAGTTGCATAATGCTGAAATCTTCCTCTCTGTTTTAGTCCTAATATTTAATTTGTTTATTTTGTTTTCCTTATTAATATCAAGAATACTCTTGTAAATGCTCAGAATTGAACTGGGACATTAACCACCTGTTGCTTCTTCTTACAGGTACTGCTCCCAGCAGCTGGTCTCTTGCAACTGCAGGATGTGAAAAGGACTTGCTGTGAATTTTTGGAATCCCAGCTTCATCCTATCAACTGCCTGGGGATTCGTGCTTTTGCTGACATGCACGCATGCACAGATCTATTGAACAAGGCCAACACATACGCAGGCAAGTTACCGTTAGTGCAGAATAGAGCTTGATGTCTGTGTGTGTGGGTACCCACACATACGGATTCCATGCCCACTCCATCCAGAGGGGTGTACTTCATCTCTCTCTCTCTACTACTTTTATGCTTGGTACTAACCTTCTCTTTCCTCCGCAACCAAGCCACCTTCCATTTCTGTCACATTCCTCCAGAAAGCACTTTCCTTGTCTATGCTTCCCTTATTGTCATCAGATTCTTGGAGTACTGCTAGCCCTTACGACAGGCTGCCAGCTCAACTCCTACTGTGTTTTTCTGTATCTGTGTGGTGGATTTTAAAGCAATGTACACTCTGTTCTTACTCTCGAGATAAATATGCTGTGCATAGTCAGGGTGCACAGTCAAGTCCAATCTCTGCCTTCCTTAATCCCTAGCACTGTCAGGCTTAGTACAAGAGCAATACAAAAAAATAGAATTAAAATTGAAATGTCCTGATAAGGCTGTAGGAAAAAAAATAAATATGTGATTGCATTACTTTTCATAACTTTTCTAAAACGTACAGTGACCAATTAGCATCATTAACAATTACTACAGAGTTAAAATTGAATATTTTCCTGCAATAGAGCACTAACTTCTTCAACTCATATGTCCGGGTCCAAATAATAGGCTTGTTATTGCCTTAAGTAAATTTAAACATTGTAAACAGAAGGATCTTGATGAAAGCTTTCAGTTGTCTTCATTTCTAGAAAATCTGTATTCTGGTATAGATTTTTTTTGTTTTTAACTCCCAGGAGATTGTATTATTTCTATCAAGAATGGATGTTTCAGGCAAAAACAGAAATGCAGCAAACTCATATGATTAGGTGTCTGTCAACAGAATCTGTGTTTGCTGTCTTAAGTGTGCAACTGGGGTGTACAAATCAGCCATACTCAGAAGTTTTCAGTCTAGTGAAATTTTACTCAAATTATTGAGGCAACAATTAAAAAAAAATTGAAAAGGTTTTCAGATTGTTTTTGAAAGTACTAGCTTTTGTAAAGCATACATTACTCAAGAAGTTGTGATGTGTATGTGACTGAATGACTTAGTGATATTTATATTTGGACTATTATGCAAAATGTTTTAATCAAATAGTTTCGTCTTTGAGTAATACAATATCAAATCCAAAAAGCGATTACATTTTTGATGTTTTGTGCAATAGGAAGCAAGCCATACATTTATTAACTACAGTTAATATTTAATGTTTTAGGGAACACATTTTGATATAGCTGTTGCTTAATTTTGAATTTTAAATTATTTTTTCCAACTTTTGTTCTGACTTCTGGGTCTCAGTTACTTCTAAACTAAACTAAATCAAACCTCCAAACTACTTCAGTTACTTCTAAATAATCATTGTTCAGTTTAGTAGTTGAAGCGAATATTTGTATAGATTACTTTCTAGAAATATAAATTCTAAGACCCTGGCAAGACCTTGAGTGCAATATTGGTTAAATGTGTATTGAGAGCACAGGCACTGTGTCCAGCTGGTAACTCTCCCTCCCTGGGTCATTTTGTTCAGGCATCCTTTGCTGTGCTCAGAGAGACTCTGCAAGCAGAATATAGGCAAGGGAAAAGAAGAGGGAAGGTATTTGTTGGTCCCAGTTGGGACATGCAAGCTACTGAGCTGACCACCAGAATGCTCCATAGTCCTGGTAAAAGCATCAAGGGAGTAGGGGTTGGCCTTCATTTCTCCTTGTAACTGGCTGATCATCAGTCTTGCTCTCTGCTGACTCCCTGATTTTCTTCTGTACAATTCTGTACCTTTTCGGGTCAATGTTTTTCCTCTTGAATTTTCAGACTACTTACTGCCTGTATCTCAGCCATCATAGCTCATTTTCCCCCGTTCTTATCTCAAATGTGTCTTTGTACTTTGTCAAAGCTTTCTTAAAACTGAAAAAAAATTTCTCAGAAGTCTGAGACAAAGATACGTGGCTGTGCCACTTCACAGGTAACTTAACTCCCAGAGCAGACATTTTGGGATTAAGGCTCCAGAGCGAGTACAGAAAAGGATTATTAGACTGAAAAAAGCAGTGGAAAATATCTCCCTGCTAGAGAAAATGAAAAGCATTTTCATTTTTAACTTCTCCCAGCCTTTATTTTGTTACATTTGCTATTTTATATTTAGAAAAAAGAGGCAGGGAGATATTTCTGCTAATAGACAATGATAGCATAAAAACAAATGGATGCCAATGGATCACAAGTCATTAGAAAAGTGAAACTCTGCAACTTCTTTCCAGTGGGAGTACAAACTCAACTTTCATTAAAATTGGAGGTTCATAATCCTATGGTCCTTCTGTAGCAGAGTGCGAGTTTTCCAGGAGAGTCATTTAGATGCGCCTTGTGATGCCTATGGAGAGATCTGAAAACAGTGGACAATTGATACAGGTTTCTTGGAATGAGCTTCTGCTGCAATTGAACTTTAAGATGCTGCCTGTTCTCATGACAGTCCAGAAAGTAATCCTGCCCTGGGTTTTGTTGCACTTGCACACTCAGGGACTGCATACAGCTGAGGCCTCTCATCCTTCTTGTATGAGAATTCCTATAAAGAGGATGTGGCATGAGCACTGCGAGGCTGCTCTCAGTTTAAGTCTGGCATATGTCTTATGTAGTCTTAAAGGATGTTCACGAAATAAAAAAATTTCATGAGAAAGTGGTGCATTATATAGTTGTTGTAATGTTATGTACAACCTGAAAATAAATTGGTAAGGGCTTTTAATGAAGAGGGCTATGCAATCTTTGATCTTTAATGAAGAGGGGTATGCAACCCTTGCTCTGTGCTTATATCCTTACATACTTAGTTACAACCGAAGAATAATAATGTATTTCACCACATAGAGCAGTACAGGGTTTGGAAACATTGGATTATTTGTGGAAAAGGTGTCTTTTGAGGCTTGACACAGCTAGCCGTCTTGGCTTTTAGAATTGTGCTGAGGAGATGTTGAAGAAATCTTAGCAAATGTTGTGATGCAGGGATTGCTGCTTTGTATTTAACAAAGCAGCAAAGTTTGTGTGATAACAGCTTTTTTGATTCTGGTGCTCTAAGACTAAAACTTTGAGCCCTGACAAGGCTTGGAAGCATGTCTTCTGTAGGCTGTTCTTGTGTACATCCGTATGCATGAGATTGAAAGGATGTAGTTGTCAGAATCTTTCTTATGATTCTATTCTGAGTAGCAATGTCTGTTGCTATGCTGCTGTTGCCTTGGCTTCTATGAGTTTCATGGTGTTCTAAAAAGCAGTTATTTAAGCATAAAATTGACAAGTAAATCACATTTTTTAAAAGAATTCAATTCTGCAGTGTTTAGCTTCTGCTGCTTCTCCAGCTGGCAGAGCTTGTGTCTCTTCCTCTCCAGTAAGGCTGGGGTTCCTGCTTGACCAGTGCCTTAAATTAGGCCATTAGCAAAGACCTTTTGTCCCAAGCCAAAAAAATCACAATGTGACATTGTGAATTGAAGCAATGATTTAAAAAAACTAATTCTTCTTAATGTTTTTGTTTCATCTGCTTGAGAAACTGTTTTTCATCTTTCTTTCAAGTGACCATGAGGCTTAGATCTTTTCAAGCTCCCAAGCTATGCATTGCTCTAAAACAAGAGGTTATCAGTTCAGAAAGAACTGGAAACAGAAAGTGCCATAATGTTCCAGTGGTTTTGTAGCATTATCACATCAGAAAGGTGCAGATACTCCAGTTAGTTCATAAAAAAATCATCATTTGTTTTGTGAAATAGACATAATTGGCCTAAACCAGACAAAAGTATATGAAACTCAATATGTTTGGTTATGATATTTTGTTTCACACATGAATACATGTTCAATTACTGTCATGAAAAGATCTAGAGAATGGGGAGGTTTTCTCTTTTTCCAGCTGCAGATTCTGGCACTGATAAGCTGTGGCCGTGTTTTTTTCATTTAATGTGGCTTTGGGAAGATCTCCTCTGATTTTTAGGTATACAAATAAGTTAAAAGGTATTTGTGAATTAATTCACAAATTTTCATAGCATAAAATGTCCTGTGCAGATTTTAGATGTAGCTTTCCTTCCTATGTAATTGAAAAATACAAAGTTAATGTCAATGTGTTTATGGCCAGCAAGACTATGTGCCTTTTGGATAGAAGAGGTATCAAGTGGTTTTTGCTGCATGTGCACGTATCATACATAGCTCCAGACTCATAATGAAAAAATACTAAAAGTGGTACATTTACATCTGCTATTATTTTTCTATGCTCTCCAGCATTGTTTATTGTACTTTCAAATGTTCTGTCACTAGCCCTTTTCCTGTTGTTAAGGACTTCATTTTAGTCCTTTTAGTTTGTCCCTGAAACTGAAGTCCCATCCTGCTGGTACAGGGCAGACAAGGACAGATCTTTAGCTATTCAGATAGAAACTGACTTGGTTGCGAAAATGTGAAAATCTGTTTTTCATATGCAATTGGAACAGATATTTTAGAAATGTCCTAAAATGGAAGGGTTTTTTTAAAGACAGATTTTAGTTTTGATAATAAAGAAGTAGGATTCTACTTGCTTAGGAAGTGGGAATTTGGGAGCCAAGCTTCTGCAGCTCCTAAGCCAGCTTGTTTCCAGTCTGCCAGGCTTTGGAGCCAGCTGGCTTCAATGTCTGAGTAAAGAGGCAAGAAATGGGGCAGGATTCCAGTACAAATTTGTCAAAGTTGCATACTGTGTGGAAAATTCTGATTTAGGAAAAAATAATTATTTTATTCACTCATGAAAACTTCCATCTGGATAATTCTCTCCTTGCTTCATCTAGGAGATGTTCATTAAAAAAGTATATTACCTAATGCAATAAATAAAAAACAAGCTAATTTGAGATGCATGAAATATGTAACGATGTCATAAGTTTCATCATGTTTGATGTTAATATCTCCAGATTATCAAAGCTTTCAGGATGTGAGCAATAATATGAGATAATATAATATATCTACTTTAGAGATGAAGACTAAAAAGGAAATAGAGCAGTGGATGATTTTGAATAGACAGGTCACACTTTCCCTATCATATTAGCATTAGTATGGGGATTCAGCATAGGTTGAAATTGAAAACTGAGTAACGGTAGACTGGTGTTAAATTCAAATGCATGGCTTTTTGTCCAGTGTTACTGTGGGATTATTACTATGGGAAAATAATAAAGTCAAGAACTTAACAGGATTCAAGGGGACTAGACTTTATCTCAGTAAACTCATTGTTTAGTAAATTGTGGTTAAGGCAAAATACCATCTTTCTGGCTAGCAATATCTAATCTTTTGTGGTTATAGTGAGACCTTTCTGGGAGGAGGTTTCATTATCATACTTTTCATATAAATTCTTGGACTTCTGTCTGAAGGAATTTGTGCTGCCTATTTCAAGGAACAGGGTGCTGAAGTAGATAAAGGGCAAGAATTATACTGAGTTATGTTTATCTTTTTCTGCTATCTAAATTTTAGTACAGTGCAAAAAAGCTGTTGCACCCTGCAAAGTTGAACTGAAAAATTAGATTTCTTGAGCTGGAAACATTCAGCATTCTTTGTTTTTTTTTGACAGCTTAAAACTATTTCTCAAGTACTGTTAACCATAGTAGCACTAGTAGAGTGAGAGAAAAGGTTATAAAATGTTCTTTAGTTTGAATATGTTTGATGGCCTCTTTTTACTTATTCTAATTTTGAGCGAATTCTTAAATTCCCAGTAATAGCTGTCCCTTCTGACTTCTATTAAGAATAGCAGAAGAGGTGAAAAATAATCTAACTGAATGGAACTACTTTTTAGAGCAACTGAATTGCTTAAAAAGCAATTTTAAGGAAGGGAAGGGGCAACTGAATAACTGAACAACCACCTGATAAAGATACATCCTCTGTGTTAAAAGGAATTATTTGGTTCTACAACTGAAAATATTAAATTTTGTCAGTTTTTTTTACTTTAGGTTGAGGCTTTAAAAAAAAGAAAACACCTGAGGAAAAATTACAGACCTTCTACATGTTGTAGAGATTGGGGTATTCAATATTTTATGACCTAGGAGAAGCTCTGAAAGATGCAGAGGATCCAGACTTGTTGTTTGACACTGCTGTCAAACTGTTAGTTCTAATGAATCAGTTATTGTTTATGTGGAACTATAGGTTTAAAACATGTTTGTCAACAACATACAAAGCATGTTCTTTATCTGGAATTTTTTTTGCTGTATTTATGTGTACAAAGTTAGCAAAATGAGATTCAAGTAATTATCAAGGACAAGTACTGAGGTGAAACAATGCTGAAAATTGCTACAGTTCCTTCTTTTAGTGTAATGTGTTTTAATATTTTAGGTATTTTTAAAAATCTTTGAATATGAGAACTGTTTGTGAGACAAAGCTTTAACTTATAGAGAAGGTTTTAAGTTAAGGTACTGCTTCTAGATATGACAAAATAGCATGCACATTGAATCCTTTTCCTCTGTTTTTCCTTGCCGCATTAATGCTTTTTTTGGGATATACGTCACAGTGTATGTTAGCATATTTCTTTTTCTCCAAACAGAACAGCACTTTTCTGATGTTGTACTTAGTGAGGAATACCTCAATCTTGGTGTAGAGCAAGTGTGCAGTCTTATATCCAGTGACAAACTCACAATTGCCTCAGAGGAGAAGGTAAGACTGTCTGTATCCCATTATTCTTTTTATCCTTTTGAGTGAGAGAGCAAACTTAGTCATATTGCTCTTGTACACTTCTTTGGATGTGTTCTTTGTTTCCTTAGTGAAATTAGGAATGTATTGTGCTCAAGTTTAAATGAATTTTTCCAAAAGTGTTATCACTCTGATGTTGAAAAATCAGTCTCAACTCTTACAAATCCTCAAACTGTGTTAACTCACATAACTCGTTGTTCTTTGACAAAAAAACCAACAAACAAACTACATTAAATGGAAATTCTTTCTCATCTTCATGCAGAACAAACAGAACACATGCTGAGTCACATAGACAGGAGTTTGATTTACCAAGGGATAAATAACTCAAAGTTGGCAGAGCAAGTATCTGCTGTTTACTAACTTTAACATCACAGTCCCACAGAGGTATTAAAACTCTGTATATGTATGTGAGCTGTTTAGCCTAACTGAAGAAATGTAGGTTGCAAAGGAGATGACTAGGCAGCTTGGTATTACCTAACTTGAGTTTAATGTGTATTGGCTAGATCTCAATCTTTTAAAGACATTTTTGAAACACTGTGGTCTTCAGCCAGCCCAGGGCATCTCTGCAAACCTCTAATGGTTTTCAGGTTGTAGATGTATTAATTTTGAGCTTTTTTTATTCAGTTATGATCTGTTTGAGATTGGTTTTCTTTTTTCCATGGGGTATGTAGTAACACCTCTGTTCAAATGAGGCTAAACTGTGTTCAAAACCATGTTTGAATACTGATTTGTATGGCTAGGTAGTGTTTCATGTTAAAACCTTTTTGAAACTTTGAATCTAAGAACTATCTGCTTTAACTGCAAACTAGCAAAGTCATGTTGTTATTCCTGTAATACCCTGAAGGTACAGTTCTATCACTTTGATACATGTGATGCTGCTTTTGTAGAGTATAATTAAGGTTTTAATGCTCTACTGTATGATGTGCTACTGTGCAATGGAAGAAAAACTAGGCTTGTGATAACTTCTCCCAATAAGACTCAGTGATGACAAGTCATTTGAATGATGTGGCAGGCCAGTTGTCCAAGAAAGGAAGAAAAGTATGAGGACTGTAATACTGGTGCTGCTGTGTTGTTTGTTTACCTAATTTTACTGGATTTTCAGTGTCAATGAAGTTACTGTGTGCATTTTGTCAATGCAGCACAGCTATCCTTGAAACACCGGTAGAGGAGCAATATAAAAAGAGATTGGCTAATGCACCTTTTTAATTTTTTAGTTAATAAATATGGAAATAGTGGGAGCTGTAACTGCTCCATCTTTTCTTAAGTTAGGAATTTTAGTATAAGCAAAACTATTTTTGGAGGCAAACTGATGTTTTCATACTTATGAATTTGTAAGTAAGGGGATTTGCATTTGTTTGTTTCCTGGAAGGTATTTGAAGCAGTGATAGCCTGGGTAAACCATGACAAAGATGTAAGGCAGGAGTTAATGGCACGTCTGATGGAGCATGTTCGGCTGCCTTTGCTTTCTCGGGAATATTTAGTTCAGGTAAGCAAAAAGGAATACGAATTATTCTGCACATGAAAATTTCTGTTGTTTTAATGCCAGATGGATAATTTTAAATTTAAACAACAGTGTAACGTAGTTTGTTACTGACAGTAAAACTAAACAGACAGCTACTACCAGGTATGCATGTGCACATGCACACACTGAGTCAGGTGAGGGATTGCCACTTAGAGGATGACTTAAATAAGTAATTTATCTGTTTGGCTGACCACATGTCATACCATACTAATGATTTGAACACCGCAATTTGCTGAGATCAGGTTAGTTTTCTTTTGTAATACAATTCTGGATAAAAGATTTGTTTTCATAAGTGAATTTTCAACTTCAGAATCATATTTATTGTTAAAGTTGATTAGGAATTAATGACAAAGGAAACAGTCCTTTACCTGGTTCAGATAAAATACATTTTTTCAAAGTTTATAAGCTCATTTTTGATACTTTTATTTCAGCTCAAATATTTAAGATTGAAAATATGAGTTCAGTATTACCATTGGTTAGTACCTGTAGTAGTAGGTTGGTAGGTGTTTATTTTAGAAATTCTGTTTTTGTGATACCAATCTCAACTTTGTGTTTTGGGTTGTTTTGCATGAGTTTTGAGGGTTTTTTTTGCTCTTCACTTTTGTTGTGTTTTTTATTGTTGTGGAGTGGCTTATTAGTTTGTTAAATTATTCTCCACTATTTAAAATATTCTGTACTCTCTGTACTTGAAAATTCAAGAAATGTGCCTGGATTGTAAGAAAAGTGCTTTACCTTGCCTAATACTGTTTCTTCCACTTACTAATTGAGAATCAACATCTCCTGATTTATTTCTTCTTTTTAGGGACTGCATATTGCCAACACATAAATTTGTGTCTAACTGGTTAAATGATAATCTAAAAAATTAGATTAATCTGCATTTGTGAGATATAGCATAGGCTTTAATACACTTCAGATTGTGATTTGTGTTTTACTTCCTTAACATGCTCAGACCTTGTTAAACTTCTATTAATAAACAGAGAGTTGAAGAAGAAATACTGGTTAAGAACAGCAGTGCTTGTAAAGATTACCTCATTGAAGCTATGAAGTATCACTTGCTACCAACTGAGCAACGAGCATTGATGAAAAGCACTCGAACAAAATTGAGAACACCCGCTAGCCTGCCAAAAGTAAGACCCTTACTTTTGCATGTACTTACTATTCCAAACTCCATTTTAAAATCTTTCTTAAGAGCATGACTGTCTCTTGGGTTATTACAGTAAAAATTTTGTACTGGAATTGGTTATCACAAAAATATAAAAACTAATTAGCTTTACACTTCATGCTACTTATGATACAGGTGTTTTAGTCTCCCACCTACACACAGCACCACCACTACATCCCCGCCCAGAAAACATTTTTTAATAAGTGCTTCGGCATTTGAGAAATATACAATTATGGGGAAATAAGCCTGTTTTTAAAAAAAACCACAACAACTGAAACAAAACAAAGACTGACTGAAGCTTCTTTTTTTTCAATTTTTAGCTAAACATTGCCTTTCATTCATTTTAGGAGAAAACAAATCAAACATTAGATATTATCTTCTTTCCAATGGAGTAAAGAAGTTTTCTCGTAGTACTGTTGTGACAACTTCAGTAATGGAATAGGAGATTCAGTTCAGCAGATGGATGGTCACAGTTCATTACACATCATAGACATTGAATTCTTATACCAGAGGTCAGAGTGGGATGTGAAGATACAGAAGGATCTGCTGCATTTGTGGGAGCTTTACTTAGATTCAAATTGCTTTCCTACTTTAGTATTTCCCCTGAAAACAATGATTATGAATTACATTTGTTTTAAAAAAAACTCCAAACAATTAATTTTGCCTGGTTCTCAAGAATCAGATTTCTAATTCAGGAGAACCATTCTCTAATTATTTCTTGTACAGAGGCTTGCTTTATTTTTTTAACACTTTTTTGATCTTTCAGGTGCTCACATATATGCAGATAATTAACAGTTATTATTATGTCCCTTTTAGTTGATGATGGTAGTTGGAGGACAGGCACCAAAAGCAATTCGAAGTGTTGAATGCTATGATTTTAAAGAAGAACGCTGGCATCAAGTGGCTGAATTGCCTTCCAGAAGATGTAGAGCAGGTCAGCAATGCCTATTTTTTTGTTGTGGTTAGTAATGCTTCAGAATTTAGGCATCAGTATGAAGCATTGTATGTTCTTTGGAACAACACCGAAGATATTTTTCTAAGAAGGTCTAAGCCTTGACTCCAACATTTGAATTACTTGCTAATCTGGAACAATGCAGGTTTGATAAATTGTGCTTAATTTGTGCTTCAGTTTGTAATCTGTAGAATAAACTGCTTTATTGCCTTCATTAGATGTGGGGGGCCCCAGCTGGTCTGGGGTCTCTGGAAACAGTAGGAACTAAAGATGGAACCTCTGCACCCTGGCAAGGTGGCAGACACGGAAGGGAAAGCTGTGACACACAGTGGATTTCCTGCCTGTCCTTGCTGATTCATAGTTGTCTGACATGCGCAGTGTACGTGTCCAATTGAGAATTATTTATGTTACTAGAAACCAATGGTGCATGGACATGTGTAGATAATAAAGTGTATATAAGTCGCGGCAGCGCTTGCAATAAAATACAGTACAGGTCTCAGGTCCAGCCTTCTGAAGAAGACGTGTCGTGTTTTGACCAACCCCGACCGCGACAATTAGACACAAGGGATAAATAAATTTAAATATTAATGCATTGTAATAATGACTAATTTACTATTAAAATACCCTATTCTTACTAAATGAAATAAAGAATGTGAAGAAGCAATCAACTGCTGTTAAAAACATGAAAATGTGATCTTAAAGCAGCTGAGGTATCTGAGCAAGAAGAATTTCAGCAAGCATGGTATTCAGAAGTGTGAGCTATTAGTAACAAAAAGTATCAGAACTTCTATTGCTTAATCTGAATGAAGTGTGGCTCTAGGAGGCTGTCAAAAGCACAACAAATGTGTTGAGTACTGTAAATCATGTCAAGTATCTGCAAACTCAGGACAGTATGCAATAAAATTAATTTTCAAAGAGACTAAAACACTCATCTTTCCTCCCCATTTCCCTGCCCTAGGAATGGTGTACATGGGAGGCATGGTTTACGCAGTTGGTGGTTTCAATGGTTCTTTGAGAGTTCGCACAGTGGATTCCTATGATCCAGTGAAGGACCAGTGGACAAGTGTGGCTAACATGCAAGACAGGAGAAGCACACTGGGAGCAGCTGTATTAAATGGCCTTCTTTATGCTGTGGGAGGATTTGATGGGAGTACAGGTATATTTGCCTTATACACTTCTGAATAGTTTTGACTACTCTTAACATAATTGTATTGAATTTGAAGGTCTCTTTCCTGGTAGCTGTGATGAAACCAAGCATGAGGGTAGCCTGGCGTCTTGTGATGTGGAATGTACTTTAGTGGTCACATCCCCCTATCAGAACAGTGGGCTGTTTGCTCCCATCTAGGAGTTCAGATTTAATAACTAGTGAATTTTTGACACGTTCCCATTCAGTATTCCTTCCGTAGTCAGAATCCTTAACTTCTGGAAGATGTGAGCAGTTATTTCTGCATTTTCATGTAGAGTAAGCAGGATTATAAACAGCTTTTTCTGACCTGTGGGAAGGCTTTAGACATACACTGTTCGTTCTCTTCATAGATGCATTAAACCTTTTGTGCAGAAGTGATCCTTTTGCTTAATAACTATTGTAGAAGCATACGTAGGAGAAATCATGTGACTTAATTAAAGGAAAAAATCAGGGAAGAATTTTCCACAGTTTGATAAAAGCTTTTAGTAATTTCCCCATTTTCAGGCACCAAGAATATGTTGACTGTAACTGGCTATCTAAAGGACATCATTTGTGCTTTTTGACAGTAACTAACAGTCCTTAAAATGAAATAACTTGAATTTTCAGATTTGAAGAATTTTCTGAAAGCTCGACAGTATTTTGCACCTAGATTTATAGAGAAAATAATGTTATGTTGTCTTCATAGGTTTATCATCAGTCGAAGTTTACAACTTAAAGACTAATGAGTGGTTTCATGTAGCTCCAATGAACACAAGAAGAAGTAGTGTTGGCGTAGGTGTTGTTGGAGGTAAGTTCACAAATTATATTAAAAAAAACAGGCGGGGAAATGCAGTCATTTACCCTACTACTTTTTCTTACTTTTGAAAACATGCTTCAGATTTATGTTTTTGCTCAACCTTGTAATTTGTTCATTCAAATGGTAATGAGCAAGATGTAATCACTTCACTTGGGTTTGACCAGTTTTTAGCATAATAGTTTTAAATCTTTTTTCAGAGCTTCAACAGTGCCTGACACTAACTGAGGAAAAGCTCTCTAAGCGTGTGTGCTCTCGGTTATGTATGTCAGCAAAGCCAGAGAGCTGAAGTGATGACCTTATCAATTGGTCTTTAGTGATGTAGCACTGTTGTATTGTCAGCTCTGTTATCTGTGGCTGACTTTGCTGGCTGCGTGCTGGGGATGATCCCAAGGACAGTGCCAGGAAAACTGCTGACTTTGCAGTCAGTTTGGTGTGAACAGCCTGGATGTCACTTGCACAATGCAGGCCTGGGCTGGCTCTTAGGTCTTTAAACAGTTTTAGGGGTGTGTGTTTGAACTGCATAGGAACCACTGCTGTGTCAAATCTGAAAGTAACTGTACAAGTAATTTTTATCTGAATTTGTGATGTTTCTGGGAAGCCTATTTGTGAGTTTCCAATATTAAACATACTTGAATTAGCTTGCTTTTGAACAATGCTTAATTAAAAACCTTACCTTTGTATTTCAGCTAGGCAATTTAAAATCTTTTGACTTGCATTTTTAGTTAGATACTGGCTGCCTTTTACATCCGAAAAATGACAAGAACTATGATGTGCTAACTTAAACTGTTTACAGAGTAGAAACTCAATAATTGATTGGCGACAGGTACTGATTAGTTCTCAGAGAACGAGGACTTCCTCTCTGCCTGTGTACCAATACAGTCTGTGTGCATTAGAAATTTGTCACTTTGTGTTGGTTACCCTTCTAGGTAAACTGTATGCTGTTGGTGGCTACGATGGAGCATCACGTCAGTGCCTTAGTTCAGTAGAATGCTATGATGCTAATACAAATGAGTGGAGCTATGTCGCAGAAATGAGCACTAGACGGAGTGGAGCAGGTGAGTGGACAAGGATCAACTATCCTTGTAAAACTGAAAACCTGTGGGTTTACAATGCATCTAAGAATATAAAAGGTAAGCTAAAGTGTGAATCTAATGGAATGTGCTAGTCCTAGAAGGCTGATATACAGCAGGTTATAAAAACAAAACTGTCCTACAGAGTAAGATTCAGTCTGTTAATAGAAAATATTTCTCTTTGCTTTTTCATACTTTCATATTCCTTCTCTTTCCACGACTTCTGATGTTTTTTAACATACAGACTAATACTCATGGATTGTAACAATCACTGTCACCTAAATACTGAAGTATCAAAATCTATACTTCTAGGATGAAAAAATGTTTTTTCTTCAAAGATAACTCTTTGCCAGTGTAGGGCTGATTTTTCAGGTTGACTTTACACGTGAACTGTGACTAGGTTTCCACCTCTTTGGAGGACTTGTTCTGCATTCTGATTCACTCCAGGAAATTTTGTCCTTGTTCATTCTTAAGTTTGTATTACTGGTTTCATCCTATTACTTCCACTTATGTACCCTTTATTTCACCTTCAGTAGTTCTCCTCATCACCTGGTGTTTACATCCTCTGTACATGTACAGCCTACTACATGTTATCCTTCCTTATCGTTTAGCCAAGGTATATCCATTTATTTCTGTATAATCTTAAAAATCCCTTCTTTATTTTTTGTGGATTTTTTTTACTTCTTATGATTCTGGGTATGTATATTTCTCTTTAAAGACATCAAAAGTGCCTGTGGTATTCCACTTTTGTTTAATGAAATGATGCTTCCACAGCTCCAAATTGACTTTAGCATTTTCATTATCTATTTATATTATGGACTTGAATCTCATTTACTGTTCACTGTCCTCTATTTGTCTTTTGGTATTTCAGGTTTTTTCAACTCGCAGAAGTTGTTTTATTTCTCTAGATGCGTTCCCAAGGACTTTTTCAAGTCAAATTCCATGATATTATTTTCTACATTTATTTTTTTTAGTAGTTTAAGTCACTTTTCTTGCCAAGTACTCAAAGGTGGTTTTTAGCAACACCCTTCAAGTATCTACTGGTGATTGCATTAATGTGCTTCATAATTGGAAGAGATATTGCTACAAATAAATCTGGATGGACTTCTAGTATGCTCAATAGATGATTAGTAGTTATCCCAACTTTTCATCTTGCCTTCCATTATTCTTTGTTAACTCTGAACAGTTTTATCTGTATAGCGATGTCTAAATTAAGTTCAAATAATTTCAAAAGGAATCTATCAAATTAATAAATTCATTACTAAAATTAAGATAGTTTGTGATACTTCCATTTTACCCTTACAAAATCAGCAAATTGATCTCTCTTATTACTAGAAGTCATGTTTTGATTGTGTTTCTAAACTAAAACTATGATGTTAATGAAGGAAACATGCTACACTGTACCTCAAGAAAACACAGTTGGCTTGTGAAACTTCTAGTAACTCAGTCTATGCATCTTGGAAGTAAATCTAGATTTAAAACTGGACAGAGTTGCAGTAAGGGTACTGTTAAATACTCCTGTCTAATATTGGCAATTTTTGAGGAAAATATTTTTATAAAATGGGCAAATTACAAGTACCATTATAAAGACAAAGAGTGTTGGTGGGTTGTGACAAAGCTTCATTTTGCAGTCTGCCTGCACACACATTTTGTTTCAGCATTTGGAGTTTATTTTTTGATATTCTGTTTTTGCAAACTGTTGTTGTGCTTGTAGCCTATTTATACAGTAGATATTTTCAGATTTTTTTTTAATGTTGAATTTCTTCTACAACTCTGAAATTTTTAGTTCTTTAGATACACTGACTACTGGGATCTTTCTGTCCCTCTCCTCTCTCCCCTTGTCCCTGAGTTCAGGACTGTGTTTGCTTACTCAGCTCTCTTCTGCCTTTTACCTTGTCCTATAATTAAAAAAATAAAAAAACAAAACCCAAATTGAAAGGAAAAGTAAATATAGTCAGTTATTTTAGATTCATATAATTGAGTAAAATAATGAACATTCTTCTATGCCACTCTGTTAAATATATGGAAAATTATATTTTTGTGTGGCAGAGGAGTGGGTGGTAATGTGAAAATCGTGACTGTTGATTGGGCTTGGCTGTAGAGGCCAAATATCCAAACCCACCAGACCTGTTTCAACTGGCGATCAGTGCTGGTGGTGTTATGGGTGCTAACTAAAAAGAATTTTGTTCCTGTGTTCAAGTTTTGCATCTCTGGTCATCTCAAGGAACTTAAGCTAATCTCTTCTGTTCCTACTGCTTCAGCTTCATTTGAAAACAACTTTTCAGAGGTTAACCCTCAATTACTCTTCTTTAATACCAACTGCTTCTCAGTTGATCAATACGGGGACAGATCTGTTTCCAGCAACATATTGAGATGAGGAACTTCAGATCCAGATATAGGCCATTTGGGAGGGCTGAGAGATATAAGACAGGGTCCTGACAAATGGGCAGGAAAGAAATGTAACAAAGAAAGGAGAACTAAGAAGACGGCAACAAGAGGATACAGACGGAAGCAAGAAATAAGGTAGGACCTGGAAACTGGGTGTGGGATTAAGGGAAAATGAAGCACCAAGGAGGAATGGAGGACACTATTAAAAATAAGGAACTATGAAAAAAAAAAAAGGCGATGTGGCAGAGGGAAAACTCTACACACTGAATAGGAAGGTTGGTAACTATATCAAAAGCATGGGTGGGGGGATTTATATCACATCACATATTTAAACTGAACATCGTAGCCCTCCTTCTAGCTCTGTAATGTTTGATTCTACAAAAGCTGAGTGTTGTATTATCCTGTGTAATAATGTGTGATCAGAGTGGGAGAAAGAAAAGTTGTCATACTATACTGTGACATGATAGCTAGAAATAATAGCAATAAAAGAGGAATGAAATGAACTGGGAAGGATATGGGGAAATGTTAGTAGTGAGTATCACTGATAAAGCATTAGATAGGATGATTTATAAAAGTGTCCTACCAAAAAGCTATTTTTCAGATTTACATTACCAATTAACTTCCATGTTTCCTTTCTCTCTTCCTTTAATTATTAAAATCAGTCTTTTTAATAAGAAAATTTAGTCAATTCAGCAGAAGTTGTTTCTCTCCCCATATAGGAATGGCTCTTACATACAATATTAGTGATATGTTTTCAAAGATACTTCAGCTGGTTATTAAGGTCTCAGGGTTCTCTTTTATTTCTTTTTTTTTTCTAAATGAGTTGTTTTTCCCTCTGAAGGACTTAACTGATCTTGTGCATTCATATTTGTTATTTCCCTTTAAAAAAGATTTTAAGCTGTGCCCTTTCCTTGGAATCCTTTATGAACTATATTTGCAATTCTGTATCTCAGCTTTGAGTTTCATAATCTCCAAGTTGACATATATTAGATTTCCCAACATATTTCCATGGTGGTGCTTTTTAGTTGTCTTTATGGTCTGTCACACAAAAGTTTTAATCCAAAACCCCTCTACATTTCTGAAATTTATTATTTTTGGGTTCTAATAATGCATTATAAAGTGAGGAATAAATAAACAGGCCTTTCTTTCTGCTTCTCCCATTACCATCTTTTCAGTATGTGCAGCCCAGTTAGCAAGTAGGTAGAACTAGCTTTATTCACTCCTTCATTCCAAGCCCACAGATTTATAAACTTTTGTCGTAAAGTAAAGGAGACCTTAGGATTAAAGGACATGCTTTGATATCCTTTTGGATATTTTGATAACTGAAGCTTGTTTCAAAGAAGCTTGGTATTCTCCTCCAAATCCCAGAGAAGGTATTCGCTCTTAACTGTTTCCTTCTGTTTCGTATATATGTTTACAAGGTATTCCAACACTTCAGTGGAAACATCCCTATTGTATAATGTCTATCCATTCAGCTTTTATCCTCTGTACTGCACAGTTTTTACTTTCTAAAAACTCACACTTTATCATCTTGTCAGATTTCTGTTATGCTGGCTGAGCACACTGTCTCATTTACTGTCACTTCTAATTAGTCCTAAATTTCAACAATCCTCATTTTACTGCACATCATTTTTCGTCCAAAATTTTTTAAATCTTCTGTTGCAGAACAGCTCTGGTCTTTGTATGCTGCAATATGGTATATGGGCACACAAGGCACTTTATCAGTGTCCTGCTGTATTATATTTATCAGTGTCCTGCTATAGTTACTGTCTCTTTGCTTTAATGCATCCTGACCCAAATGTTTTCTGGAAGAGTTTCTAGCATTGACTTAATGAAGGATCTGTGTTAGTGGACATAATATTTGTTGTTTCTCCTTTATATCATTCAAACTATTCTCTGGTTAATTCTGCGTATTTTCATATGTTTGCAGGTGTCGGTGTGTTAAACAATTTATTGTATGCAGTAGGTGGCCATGATGGTCCTTTGGTAAGAAAAAGTGTTGAAGTGTTTGACCCCATTGCCAGTACGTGGAAGCAGGTTGCAGACATGAACATGTGCAGAAGGAATGCAGGTATCTGCAACAATCACTTAAAAATCTTGCTGATGTCGTTTGGTGTGTATAGCACTGAGTGTGAATGTTCCTGAATTTCTGCTGCTTTCATGATGTGGCAGAATAAAACCCATGCTTTTTGGGGGATGCAGAAGTCAATTGCTATTTTTCATACTGGTTTCCTGTCCTTTTTTAGGTGTTTGTGCTGTAAATGGTCTGTTGTATGTAGTTGGAGGAGATGATGGTTCCTGTAATTTATCAACAGTGGAGTATTATAATCCAACAACTGATAAATGGACAGTTGTGTCATCTTGTATGAGTACAGGAAGAAGCTATGCAGGTAATGCATATAGATATTTTTTAATAGACATTTTACAGTATAACAGCTAGGACAAGAAATTCGACATGCATCCAAACAGAGTCTTGTCTAAGGTAAAACCTAAGATACTGAAATGGATAGGAAGAATCTGACGGTACATTTTGAATGATGACTTCAAACAATTATCCACTACAAGAAAAAAATGGTGTTAAAACTGTACTCAAGAGGGATTTAGCACATGAGCGGTGAGACAGAAAGATGATTCTGTTATAATCAGTTCTTTTAACAAGAAATTTGTCTCAATCTAGGGGAACAATTCAAAAGTTCTTTGGGATTTGGTATTTAGAAAACGAGCTGCTTTCCTTCAATAATTGCAGTTTCTCAACCGAGTTATCTAAGGATATACCTCACTGATGACAAAATTTAATTAAACTTGATTAATGGCAAGTTTTTTCAAGTCACAGAAACTTTCAGAATTTTGCACTGATTCAGACAGCTTTGTGTCAGAGAGAAATTAGGGGGAAATATGTACATTGATGCTGGTGTACAGCTAATTGCAACATGTTATATTAAAATTATATATACATATGTATATATATTTTCATGATTAAAAAAAATACTACCTTAAGATTTATGCCTTTTTCGTCCCTCTAGGCGTTACAGTTATTGACAAACCATTATGATCAGTAAAGGGATTTTCAACTTGATTATGCACTAGAAGCAGTCTTCAGCAAGTATATTTGAAGTGACTGAGTATCTAAGCACTTCTCTACTTGTAGCTGCACCTTGAGTCACAGTGGAAGATGTGACTGTCTACAATTACAGATGACAGACGATGAAGATTACTCTAGGTAGAAGCAATGCGTAGGATTACTCTGCAGCTGAGCAGAAGCTGATGGAATTTTGAAGTCTAGTGGACCATTTTTTTTTTATTGCAAGATCTTCAAAAAAAGAAAACCACCTCTCATAAGGACCGACTTATGTCAGTCATGACTGAGAAATGGATTGTCAGTGAAGAACGGTGTGTATTCTGGTGAAAGTAAATTTTTGTCTTATTTTTTCCAGAGACTAATAAATATATTTAAGGAAATGAACTGTCAGTCTTCATAGTAGGTATTAAATCCCACCTCAGTAATTCAAGCTGGCATGGGGTAAATTTGTTTCCTTTTATAAAACTTTTGTTACCTAATTATACTATGTGCATATGTTTGTTGCTCTCTATTGAAACTCTTCAAAACCTGATTTTACTATTTATAATTTGGCACAGTACTTTGAATATGTCAGTACTATGTTGTAAAACAGAGCTGTATTTTTTGATATGTAACAATGCTTAACACTACTAATTCCCACTGAAGGAGATCAGAGATAGTGTAACCCTTCCTGAACAGGTGTAATTTCAAGATCTTTTTAATAAAAATGTTGTCTGTACTTAAGATTTTTTTTTTCCTGTTCAATTTTGGTCACATCTAGATGTTACTTCTTTTTTACCTTTTTATCCAAAAGGTGATTTGGCATGAGAATAATTGAAAATTTACAGTGAATGTATGCAATTGCATTGAACTTGCATGGTACTAAGGCCTATTTATGCGTGTAACCTCAGCTTCTATTAGCCAATATCTGAATATGCTGTATGTGGCCATGCTTATAAAGCAGCTCATTTTTATTTGTTCTTGGATGGCCTCCTTTTAACATGACCAAAGTTACTGTCATATTTGGGACATTTTCTTCAAATAAAAGTTTGTACATTGTTTCCTAATGCCAACAGGTCGCTTAAAACTTGTGTTTCTCAATACAAGTCCTGACATCAAAGGGGAAAAAAATCTGGGGGTAGGACGGGGGACTGGTGTTCTAAAGATCTTAAATGCAAAAAAAAAAAAAAAAGGTTTAGGAACCAGTCACGTCAACATCAGCGGCTTGCTGCAGGTCTGTTTCTGAAAGCTTTGGTAGTCCGTGCGCGAAGGAACGGCCACCGCTGAGTCCCCGTGAGAGCGTCTGAGCTGTGACACGGGTGAAAGGGCTGAGAGGCACCAAGGTGCTTCAGCGAGGTGTGTGACTGCCTTGTGCTGTGCCGGGTGCGGCGCGGTACGGGCTCGGACTGGAAACCTCATGTTTGAATTGTAGGATTTTAGCCGCATGACACAGCTTCGGGGAATGCGGTTCGGGGCCGCTGCTACCATGACGACACCGTCGCCTTGGTACCCCAGCGTTACTCATCGGCGCTGGAGCACGAAGCGGGCGCACGAACCTGGAGGGATGACAACGCGTCCGGCCGCGGCCGCGCCGCTCCTGCAGGCGAGCGCTTTAAGCGCAGCGCCGGGAGCTGGCGGGCGACCGCTGCCGACCCCCGACCCCCACGTCCCTCCCCTCCGCGGCTCCGCCGCGGGC
>VZRE01013909.1:143339-158953 GCA_013396775.1 Cephalopterus ornatus
CTCGGAGCTCCGCGCGCGTGGGAGGCGGCTGCCCGCGTCCGTCCGCTCCCTCGCAGGGCGTGGCGGGACGGACGAGCCTGGTCCCCGTGCGGTCTCGCCCCTTGGATCCTCGGCTGGCAGGGGGCTTGTGCGGGGGTCGCGGGGGGAGGGAGTAAATTGCCGTGGTTGCCGCCGGCTCAGGAGCTCGGGTTGGGAGCTGCCTTGGCGTCTGCTGGGATGCTTCTGCTGGTAATAAGACATGGCAGCATCGTGGTGCTGTTGCTAAGAAACAAAAGAAATTAATGTTGCTGGATGCTGGCTTAGTATGTTACTTAATATGTTAGGGTGATTAAACATTGGAATGGGCTGCTCAGGGAGGTGGTGGAGTCACTGTCCCTGGGGCTGTTTAAGGAAAGACTGGATGTGGCACTCAGTGCCATGGTTTAGTTGGCAAGGTAGTGTTTGGTCATAGGTTGGACTCGATGATCTCAGAGGTCTTTTCCAGCCTAATTGATTCTGTGATTTATGTTGGACTCAGGCTAAGCCTAACAGCTGGGGGCTGACCCGTGTCCTCTGGCCCGTGAGTTGTGAGGATGTTTGAGACTGAAAGAGGGACCTGTTAGAGGCAGTCCAGAGGAGGGCCCCGAAAATGGTCAGACGAGACATCACTTATGGGGAGAGGCTGGGAGAGTTGGGGTTGAACACCCTGGCGAAGAGGAGGCTCCAGGGACGCTGTAGTGTGTCCTTTCGGTATGCAAAGGGAGCTTTTTGCCAAGGCTTATAGCAGCAAGGCACAGGGCAATGGTTTTAAACTAAAAATGGTTAGGTTTAAGTTGAGCATAAGGATGACATTTTTCACAGTGAGAGTGCTGAGGCACTGGAACAAGTTGCCCAGAGAAGTTGTGGATGTCCCATTCCTGAAAGTGTTTGAATGCTGAGTTGGATGAGTCTTTGAGCAACCAGATGTAGTGATCGCAAGATCTTTAAAAAAAAAAAAAAAAAAAAAAGCCACCTTTCGTAAGGACCCACTTATGTCATTCATGACTGAGAAACGGATTGTCAGTGGCTACAAATGACCTTTAAAAGTCCCTTCCAACCCAAACCAACAAGCAGCCTAGTCTGAAAATGGCACAAGTTCAGGGCACCTGCAGGAATGCAGCCTCTATGCTTTTGGGAGCTGTGATGAAAAGTCCATTACTTAGAGAAAAGTGGATTTCCTCAAGCCAGTTACAGTGTTAATGTAATTTGCGTGGATTTTGGTTCACATCCATGAGAAGAATGGGACTGGATAATCAAGAGATCACAGTTAATTAATCTATTAACTCTCATATGAACCTTGATCTGCTCTGTTAGTATAGAATACAATTATGCCACAAAAACCTTGAAATAAATTTGGCTAATAATTAATACTTCTTTATCCTTTTGCTCCCTTGACCTAATGTCAAAACCTGAGCTGATTGTCTTCAAATTGGTTTGCCTCTCAAACCAACCTAAATCTTTGTTCTTTCAGACTGTTCTGTAGAAAGAGAATCTGTATTTCCTCTCCTTTTCCAGTTTTTACCTTAAACCTATGGAACAGCTATGACAAGTAATGTTTTTTTCTCTGAAGATTAACTGCTGGTAATTTTTTCTCTAAATTGCAGGTTACGTACAACTATAGAAGAGCTGTAATTGTGATGTTTTATGCTTGAAGGATGGCAGTGAACGACAGTGTTAATATCTTGAACTCTGCTTATCTGGCAGTGGAAT
Organism: Cephalopterus ornatus; assembly: GCA_013396775.1. Taxonomy (NCBI): domain Eukaryota; kingdom Metazoa; phylum Chordata; class Aves; order Passeriformes; family Cotingidae; genus Cephalopterus; species Cephalopterus ornatus. The sequence continues at coordinate 145,068 of VZRE01013909.1, forward strand.
ATATAGACTCTTTCTTGCCTGACAATCCCCTGCAGCAGCCATTTAAAAATGCCTGGAATTACATGCTGGATAACTACACAAAGTTCCAGATTGCAACTTGGGGATCACTTATAGTTCATGAAGTTTCATACTTTTTGCTCTGTGTACCTGGATTTGTCTTTCAGTTTATACCGTACATGCAAAAGTATAAAATTCAGCAGGTAAGAGAAAGTTGTGAACTGTACACTTCCTGATTTGTCTTTGAACACATCAAGTAGAGCACAAGTGCAGTATCCTAGTTTACAATATATATGACCCCATTTTATCTGTCACGTGGTCATCCTGGAAATGACCGAGTAAAATTACAGTGTGTGTAAGTATCTAAAGGTTTTCCCCCAGTTCACTGTAATATGAGTTGGAAATTAATAACACCAGCTTCTGAAATTATTACAGGGGTTGGTAAAATGTCTCCTGCAAAAACTAGATATTTTCAAGAGCATTTAATTATTCTTCAGCTTCTCTTTGTATTATTTTAGCAATGGAAATGCTTTCTGTGGTGTGAAGAAGAAAAGCAAACTTGGATTGTGTTACACTGTTGAGTATAAAGTGTTCCTGCTAACTATAAACACTGAAATAACAAAAATAGTTTGAGGTGATTGGTGAAAACAACTTACATTAAAATGCTAGCTTAGAAAAACAAGAGGTTCTGATGAAACTGAATCCAGTCCTTTGTCATTTGTTTTGCCTGAGTTAATTTGTTTTATTGGAAGAGGTACTATCTGTCTTCCAAGGTGTAATGAAACTGACTCCAAGTGAATTTTGGCAGCACTTCAGTTATGTGTAATAGAAACATGTAACACAATTGATTCTTTTTGCTTCTTTTTAGGATAAACCAGAAACATGGGAAAAACAGTGGAAGTGTTTCAAAACACTCCTCTTCAATCACTTCTTCATTCAGCTTCCTCTGATTTGTGGTACCTATTACTTCACAGAGTACTTTAACATCCCATATGAGTGGGAAGAGATGCCTAGATGGTACGTAGATTTTTCTGATACGTTATTCCTGAGTTACATATAGCTGGAGGCAGAATATTACAATTAATGTCTAATACACAATCATTTTTTGGCAATGTGTGTTAGTCAAGCTTCTGTTGATGATTAACTGCTGTAAGAGCTAATTAGAATTTTTTAGATTTTTTTTTTAAATGGCCCCAAATTGTTCTAATCCTCAGAAGAAGGGGGATTAGGAGGGAGTTTATGGAAGTGAAGCAGGATTCATGGTGATGTGGTTTAAATGTTGAACTTCTGGGGGTTTTATTTATCCATTTTTTTTTATTACTTCTAAGTGTTTCTTCACCTTATTTTATATCATAGCAGTGGGGTGTTCTTCAAAGGAGAGAATGTACCACTTGCCTCACAGTCGTCTTTTCTTGCACTAAACTGATACACTTTTGAACAAAGCTGAATTATCTGTTAGTGCCCCCTCCTCCCCCACTCCACACCCTGATATCAGTTCTTTACCACAGAAGGTCATCTTTCTTGGAAAGCCCTTTGTTCCCTGGTTTAGAGAGCTGATGCAGCTCTGTATTTTTATATCAAGGTCTCACACAGTCTGTGTTTAGACTATAGACTGCATGTGTGGTGTTGAAATGACAGCTTGTTACACTGTGTGCTAACTCACTTCAGCCTATCAACAGATGAGTTGATAAGCACAATAGCCTTTTTACCTCATAATTGGTATTTTTAGCATGTTAAAGTAGTGTCAGTGCACTCTTGTTCAGTCAGTAAAAGGTATAATCATTTCTGAATGTTATTAGCGTATAAACTAGAATTTTCTTTTCCAGGATTGTGCATCTGCTAGTGTATTATTTTAATAATAGCTCTTCTGTTTTTTAAAGGTATGTTCTGGTTGCCCAGTGTTTTGGATGTGCAGTGATTGAGGATGCCTGGCACTATTTCCTGCATAGATTGCTGCATCACAAGAGAATTTACAAGTATATCCATAAGGTTCACCATGAGTTTGTTGTATGTATTCCTTGATTTTTTTCTTTAGTAATAGTTTATGGTGTATGTTTCATGCAACCTATTTACACATGTTATTTGAAAGACTTAAGAATTTTGCATCCCTTTGACAGCAGGATAGATGTCTTGACTTCTTTGTCAAGAACAGTCATCCATTTTGTTTCTGAAAACATCTTCAGTAATTTTATTTCATTTTATGGGAATGAAAGATTGCACTCTTGCTGAAGTTTGATCATATCTGTTGAGTGAGGTGAAGAAGGCTTTTAAAAGTTGTACGTGTGGGTCTCATTGTCAGGAGAAGGGAAATACTAAGTTTCTGGTTTTGGTGGTTTGTCAGTTCCCTACCACCTGGGCTGTTATCTAGAGCATATGAATCCCCAAAACATGATCAGACAGGCAGCTCTTGCACAACCTGGGCATGTGCGTCATACGTGTGATTCAGAGAAGGATTGTAGCTTTGGATGTGGGCCTCTGGAGCAGTATAGCCCATTGTGCAATACTGCATCAAGAGCACAGTGCGGCACATTTATGGTGGTTCTGCAATTTAGTGGTGTTGGAGCTGGCATTGAGCACCAGATAATGAGCCACACTTGGCTGGAGGAGACATTGTTGTGAGACAGGTAGGGTCAGCACTACTTCCACCTTACACTTAATATCCTGTGTTTGTTTAGATGGCACTTCCTCTGGATCACAGGAGTCATTGCTATTGCATTTGTGCACTGCTGTGTTTCAGTGTGTAACCTGTACTGTGCCAAAGTAAACTGTAAGCTGCTGGGTCAGGGATGGTTTATACATGCTGCCAATAACAGAGGAGCTTGGTATTGATGAATGCATACATCTGTACAGACATCTGCTGCAGCAGCTGCCCTATTCCTCTTGCCCTTGGCAGCCCCTCAGGTCTCTAGCTGGAGCAGCTTTTGGCCATTATTCTTGAGAGTGGTTAGCAGTTCTCACAGAAGGGATCTGTCAGCTAATGGCTGTTTCAGTAAAAAATTTTCTTGACAGTAAAAAGGGATGATTTTAAAATATTCCTTAAGACAAAGTGGACTTTGATTTTTTTTGATGATTTTATTTATAACCTTTAGCATTAGGTTAAAATTTTTTGAACTGTTCCCTGTGTTCTATTTTTGAAAATTCTGTTGACTGTCTTTTTTTGGTAAATCACATGAAGGAATGACTGGTATGTGTGTGTATATATATATGTGTGTGTGTGTGTATATATATATATATATAAAGGAGAGAAAATGTTTTATATCAATCTCAAAATAACATTTGAGTGGTATGAATTTATTTTAAAAAAATATCGAAGGTGAGGGATTTTTAATTTTATAATAAATTTCTAAATGAGTCCTGCTTCTGAGAATATTTTGGCTTCCTTCTTTCTTCTGCTTCCAAGACTGGATGTATAGCAAAGCTGATAGGAGCTTGCCAAACACTTTAATGTTCCTGAAATAACACTTTGACCTGGGGTAATGGTAAGCCTAAATAAAAGTTTTCAATTTTTCAATTAGTAGTGAAGTGTTTGGAATGACTAATGGAATGATAATCCTTCTGACCTTGGAATACTGTTTTCCCAATGAAGAGCTGAATACATGTGTTATGGCCCTTACTCAGTCATACCATTTTCTTTGCCAACAGCATCATTCCGTGTGTCCTTTTGTAGTCTTGTGCTGCAGTGGGAAGGGAGAGAGTGTCACAAAATGGTGATTCTGATTTGGGGATATATAAAGTTGAAAATGGTGACTGTTTATGTGTGTTATCTCTTCCTAGTCTCCGTTTGGAATGCAAGCGGAATATGCTCATCCTCTGGAAACACTTATCCTTGGAACTGGCTTTTTTATTGGAATTGTTGTTTTCTGTAACCACGTGGTTCTTCTGTGGGCATGGGTGATATGTCGCTTGATGGAAACCATTGATGTACACAGGTGAAATGCTCATTGCTTATTAATGATTGCTTTTTCTCTTGTCCCCAAGTCTATCTCAAACCTACCTGTCTCTTTCACTAAGACGTACTGTTTATTTTGCGCTGAAATGTGTCTTACAAAGAATGACACAACCTGAGCAGTTTTCACTGTTTTCTGTTTTGAGGTGGTGTTAACAGCAGGTTTTGCTGATTAAAAGGGTGTGGACTATCAGCTAGAGCATCTCAAGGAGGGTTTGAGAAGCTAGGTGCCTTGTTATGATGTCTATCTCAAGTGATTTTATGCATATTAGAACACCAGAAGTCAATTACAAAAAGTGATATTCCAGACAAGAGTTCTTTCTGTTTAATATTTTGTCAGACTCTTTTCTTGGGCAAGAGAAACTTTATGCTATACGACCACTCATTCTTTTTAAAATAAATGTATGAATTTCTTCCATTTATTTGTTTATTTATTGTAGATAAAAAGGACAAGACTTCTTTTCTCTGTAGTAAAACTGACTTACTTCAAATTTGGCTCCAAAATGCTAGGGTAAATCCCGCTAGGCTTAGTTTAGTTCATCTGCAGATGAGTGAGCTTTCTTTCCTGTATTGAAGAGGCAGGGGTCACTAAGAGTTCCTTTTTGAAATGCTAGTATTAACACTTGACCTTGTATTTGTAAATATATTATGAAGCATATGGTGTCTTATTGCAAGCTGAGTGTCAAGTGTTTTAGTGGAACACGAACTACTAGTACACTCATCATATAAAGCATTGCTGGTTTAGTTATATATTGCTTGTAGACTTCTCAAAGTATATGTTGTGACATAAAGAAGTTGATGCAAAATGTGAATTTCCTCTGATAATTGTCATTTTAGTTCGTTGTCCACAGGAGGCGTTTATAACAAATTAACTTGTGCTCTCCCCACTAGGTGGTGGTAGGTTGCCTTCTAGTACTACTAAGCAAAAGAGTTGAAATCCCTCTAAAGTAAACTGTTCTGCTTTTAATCTTTAGTTGTACATTTGAATTTTAAATATTTGAAGGTCTTGCAATAAGCTGAAAATAAGAGTAGGTATAACTGTAGTTGATTTGAGATGCTCTCTGATGAGCAGCTGAGCTGATGTCCATAGCTTGTCACTAAAAGATAGTGTTACTTTTTGTTCCTCCTTCTCAAGATTGCTCTTAGTTAAAACTGCTAAGCTAGCAGGAAGTCGGCCACTGTGATTTTTTAGTTTATTTGCTTAAATTTTTTTATATTGCCTAGTAAATTGAGCTGAAAAGCAAGTGCCAAAGCCATTATGGGATCGTTTACATAATCATTTGGCTAGGATTGGAGAGATCTTGTTTTCATACTAAGCCAATATCATAACGATTACCTCAGGGCCTTAGAATACCAAAAAACCACTTTTATTTTATAAAAATGACGATTTAGTGTCTATATTTTGTCGTTTACGTCTTGGGAAAATCCTTACCATAGCTGCTTTTCTTTTTTTTTCTCCACTGTAGTGGCTATGATGTTCCGCTGAACCCTCTTCATTTGGTGCCTTTCTACGCTGGGGCTCGTTTTCATGATTTCCATCACATGAACTTTATTGGCAACTATGCTTCAACCTTCACGTGGTGGGACAGAATCTTTGGTACAGACTCTCAATTCATTGCGTATCAAGAAAAAGAGAAGAAGAAACAATTCATAACAAAGAAAAAGGCTAACTAAATTTCCAGTGTAAAAGTCAACTTTGGCTTTTCTGTAAAGCAAAATAATGATTGGTTGTTTAGCATAAATCTTGTTCCTTGGCTAAGCTGTAGAGGAAAACGGCTAATTAAACTGCAGTATCTTTCTAATGGGAATGTTTTCTATTTTATACATAAGTACTGCATATATTTTAACTACAGATTTAAAGATGATGGGAAAAAACCCCGAGATGACTTGTGTCTATCTTTTTCTTTTTTCTTTTTCTTTTTTTTTTTTTTTTTTTTTTTGACCAAAAAGAAAAATCAGTTTTATCTATAACATTACCAATTTTTGGATCCAGGTAGAATTGTATAGGTACACTGAAGTTGGTCTTAGTTTTTTTTAATATATATTCTTAAATTTGTAATATGAAATAGCAGAAGATATTAACTAGTATCATCACTGTATTATTTAAATATTGAATAAAAGTTGCTTAAAACCAAAACATCTGTTACTAGGAAGCTTGGACAGGTCTTTTGCACACTGGATAATGTGAACTGCTAATAACAGAATATCTGGTTAAACACGAGTTAGCAGAGACATTCCTGATTTAGATTTATTATGTTGTTCTAGATTACAGGTAAAAAGAATAGAAGTTTTTATTTTAATAAACTGGGGTTTGCTGCTCTTTTGAAGTTGGTCTGTCAGTGTACTTAGCATTTACATTACATTCTTCTCTATGTGTTGTAATTTGCTGAACTGACTTGTTGCTATATTTGCACTTGTGACTGATGAAATAAATGTGGTTTGGTTTGATGCGTGTAGTATACTTTTCATATGCTTTTTGATACAAAGCTGTGATTAAAAACCATGTAGGATATAGTATCTTACTCTTCATTTCTTTAAGGAGGAAGCATTATTTGTTAGTACGGTTTGCAGCAGTTCTGTCTGTTAAACTACTTACAGAGACAGCAGTAAGAAATGGAGAACACATAAATTCTGCTGGTTTGTGCTGCGAAGGACTTGGATACATAACTGCTCACTGCAGCAACGACTTTTGGGCCAAGTGCATTCTCAAGTTAAGATACAGCTTGATGGCAAGCAGAATCTCGAAATCTACTACTTGAGTTGTCAGTAACAGAAGCAGTAGTCAAATGTTTTTGAATCTACTTTAAATGTTTGGCTGTTGCACAGGAAATAACAATGAAAGTATTTGAGATGGGCTTAAACCCTTACAAAGATCTTATATTGTCATGTCAGCTGCTCTTTAGTCTTCAAATACCACTTCATGTACTCTGTAAGTCCTTTAGAGAACTTTACAATGTTTTAAGACCACACCTGAATTTTTTCATGCTTCACACACAGTCTGGTATAATACTCAAAACAGGTACTCCAGTGAAAGTGCAGATGAGATCAGGCTTCTAACAAAAAACAAAGTGTTAATGCCATGCGGAATGACTCAAATGTTACTTGAAATACGTAATTCAGATTCCTCTTGTGCATGTATTTTGTACAAGCTTTTACTTCTCTATCAGTATCCCAGTTGAAATTCAATGTTCTTCCTCTTCCCTCTGAAACGAAGTAAAAATATTGGACTATGGCAGGTGAATGGAAGTTGAAATCCCTGTATTGTTCGGTTTTTAGCGAGGACTGCTACTTAAGACTTGCTGAATCCATATGCCCTGGCAGCCTGAACTCTCCATGGTGGAAGTGACCTCTTTAATCAGATTTTGAAGATGGCCATTATCCTCTGATTTGTCAACTCCCACTCCCATCCTGCAGCTGCAGCTATACTTAGCTTTATTTTACTGAACCATTAGCCTAAAAACACAAGGAGATTTCAGTGCTTCAGATTTTCCCTGTGTGCATCATTCTGTTCACTGCTTCTCAGCCCACTGGCTTGTGCCTACACACACGCTGTTGCAAAATTATGCAAACCCGTGAACCAGTTTCTTAAATATTCCAGTAAAGGTATTTGTAAAAGTTTGGTGTCACAGTTATTGGAAAGCTCAACTGGACTACTAAAAGTCTGATAGGACTGACTTACAAAGTTGCAATGTATATTCCATTCTTCAAGAGGTTTAAAAAGAGAATGCAATTTTAATGCTTATGCTGTCATTTGTGGTAGTCTTCATGGGGGTTTTTTTGACCTTTGTTCATTACTTGAATCCATGTTTTTCTCACACCCATTGCTATTTTAGTTTTTTTGGGTATTTTCTGTACATCCTTAGTGTGCAATGCAATCACATCACTGCTTTTATCCTCTTTCTTTAACAAATCCCCAGAGAATTCTGTAAGCTCTGCTTTATAAATTTTTTTTTTCTGAAAAAAAAGTGCCTGCTGGAACTCTTAACACAGGAACTTGCATTTGAAAATCACAGACTTGTTTTGCTGCAGGACTAGATAAATCTGCATTTTACCACCACCTCACCACCTTTTCAAATGTAGAACCTTGTATTTTTCACTGAGTGTATTGTAAGTAAATGACCTATCTTGTTACCTTGTATCTTTTGTGCATTTCAAGAACTGTGTTAGGCAATTACATTTTCGATTTTTTAGGCCTTTATTAAATAAGACTTTACTGATTTTTTTCCGCCCATATTTAGTGAGAGAGACTACGAAGTAGTTCTGAAAACAAAGAGGTTTTTGTGCAACTGAAAAAAATGAGAGCAACATATGGGTAACAGTTTTGGGTTTTCACAACACACAACAAAACCTTACACAATCAGTTGTCCTTCATCCTCTTTAACGTGGAGACAATTTTAAATGTGGTAAGATGGAATAAGTGGGGAAGAAATATTTACCATCACATAATCTTTTCCTGAAAGTCCGGTTTAGTTTAAGTAAAGCTCATCTGTGGGAAATAATGGTTTGTACTGTCCCTTAGGATATGGCAATAAGTAAGTCCTATGAAAGCAGTGAATTAATTTTGGGGTTTTATATCAAAAAACATGGAAACTTGAAAAGTGTATTAAACTGTTAAGATTAGGATTGCAAAATAATCAACTGGTTCTGGTGGCTGCTGTAAAATACTAAATAAGGCAGTTTATTTTACACTACAGCACAGGTTGCCAGAAGACATTAATAATTATTGGTATTACGATTATATTTGCAGATCATACGATTTCATTAGTTTCCCTCACAGTTTATAATAAATGCTGCATATTTTATGATAATCTTAAAGAAAAGTGTGCTATGTTTCTAGATTTTTGACATTCATTTTTGTTGAAAAATTACATGACTCAAACCTGCATTATGACTACAGATCGTTATTGCTAACTACAGTGTCTGGTTTATTGCCTTCAAATCTCTGTCCTGTTACTGCTGCCTCTTGTGCTCTCTCAGCTGCAGCCTTCTGGCAAATCTCAGCCATTGAAACCTGTAACTGGCAGGTCCAGGGAGAAGGCAACTTTGTGCCATTGGTTCTTGCTATAATTTTCTATCTGTGAAAGTAATAAATACAGCAGTTAAATTGCTTTTCAATTGTATATTTCACCATCTAACCAGATTGTATCATGTCCTCCGCAGTAAGGCATTTCCTCTGTATCTCAAATCACTCCTGTGGCTTGTCTCTGAATTTTCAGTCTTGTTTCAGCTGTAAGATACCAGAACTGTGTGTCCAGGTTGTTCTTTCTAACATCGCCTTAGTGATATAATCACATCCTTGCTCTTAACCATTATCCTTCTTTCTAAGTATTGTGCTGGAAAATACAGTCATTATCCATCTTTTGTGATCTCTCAATGCTTCTAGAAATACTGTTGCCAGACTGTTATGCATGTGTTTTATATTTCTTGCTCTTAAGTGTAATTTGAAATTTGCTCCTCTGAAGTATTTAGATGTGCTTGACTTATCTACTTTATCACATTCCAGAGCTGCTATATAGCCTTACTATTCACCACTCTTTGTCATCCACACATTTTAATCAGTTTTGATTCACATTTATGTAATTACAGAATCAATTAACCCCTGGACTTGAAATACCAGTCCCTACAGAAGACCAGAAGAATACTCCTCTAAGATCACGACCTATCACTGAAAAAACCCTGTCAGCTAGTCTTGTGAACTTTGACAATGATCCTGCATAGCAGTTTCTCTGTGTGAGAGTGTTTGGCACTACAGCCAGGCATAGCATCTCTCAGAAACAGCATTCTAGTTCAGTGTCCAGGACCTAGCATCACCCAAGAGCAGTTATTATTCCTGCAAACTGAAACAAGGGGCAGCAGTAACTCACAGCCATTTGCGCAGGTATGCCGTGTGTAAGTGCCAATGTCAGATACATTCATATAAAATTTAAGTTGCAGTCTGTAATGAGGCTCAATGCAGAATTGTTACATGCTTAGGATGTTCACCACTCAGCAAGAGCACAGTAAGCTCTTAAATACCTGATAGGGTTGGATTTCAGTAACATGTGTGAGTCATCTAACAGCTGGAGACAATAAAAGGCTTGGTCTTGCAATACACAACTTGGAAGGTGGGTGGGTTTTTTTCCTCTGCCTTTCTGTAACCCGCATAAGTGACTTGTCTTTATTCATATTTTTTAAAATTTGTTGTTGTTCTTGTTGATATTTCCTTTGCCCTGCCTTACATTAAGCCCCTTCTCAAGGCACTGGAAAAGCTGCAACTTTCCATATCTCAACCCTGTTTTGCAAGCATTCAAGAAATAGAGCCACTGAGTTGTGCGAGACATTTTGAAGGTTGGTAATAGAAGCTTCTGTCTTGAAGACATAGCTTCAAGTAACCAGGGCTGCCAGGTGTGGTATATGTGTATATAATCAGCATTCTGATAAGTTTTGTAAAATCTTCTTACAGCTATAGTTATATCTCCTACTTGCCCAGTTATTTGGCAATGCTGAGTCCAGCTGTTCTCTCTTTTAAATTAATTGCAGGTATTTTATTCCTAGCATTAGCTTCTTGACTGAAACCCTCACCAGCCTTTACCCTGGCCTTTTAGGGCATATATGGTCTATAGTTGGGTTTTTATTATGAATAGTTGTGCTGTGTTATACCCTAATTACTGTTTCAGATTTTTTCCCAAGGCTTGGAAATGCAATATAACTGGATTATTAGCAAGCTAAAGAGACCCCTTCTCACATGGGGGCTTAAATGATTTGATCTTGCTGATCTGAACAAGCATTCTCCCTTATGCATTATGCTCATCATTCCTCTTGCTAGATCTACGTTAGAAAACACTATCTTCCCCAGGCAGTATAGTGCACCTTCTCACTTCTTTCCAAATATAAACCAGAGAAGTTTAGTGAGTGTTTCTCTGGTGTAAGTATTAACAGTAGTTTATTATTAATAATGCAAATATCTAATCTCCGTCATAGAGTGGTTTTAGGATTTCTGTTGTTCATGATGTACTTTGATTGTTTGTAATGGACATAGCCTTAGTGTTTCCTTTTTGAGTAATTAAGAAAATAGCTGACTCAGCCTGTTCATCTTGTTAAACAAATAAAAAAGATACAAAGTTACTCAAGTCTTTTAAGCAAAATCCTGTAAGCATGAGTTTATTTTGGAAAATTTATTTATATACTTGCTGGTGTATCATGATTTGCTGAAAAAGACAGATTTAGGCAAGTAAAAAGTTTTGGAAAATTGGAATAGGCAAATTCTATTTGGCCATAAAGAATGGAATAATCTGTAAATATATATGAATATTTTGTTATGTTTGCGTGTATATGTAGATTTGGCTATAAATAAGGACTTTTGGAAATGTCAATGACAATTTTTGCCATTACCAAGTTACTCAGTCTGTATCTGTTGGTGAAATATGTTACTATTTGGTGTTATACACAGACACAAGAGAGACGTAAATCAGATTTGAAATCTACTGATCAGTACATTTCCTGGAGCACTTGCAGTCTGCTCACTGCTCTCATTAGTATTACCAGTTTACAAGGCCATTTCAAGGTGCCTGGTTTCGCATATAGGCTGGGAATGCCCTTGGGATTAGAGTATTGCTCTGAGATTAAGGCAAATGGCAAAACTTTTTCCATATTACAAGGGAATTTGGCCTTTGCCTTTGATGATAGTCATCTTCCCTGAACTACAGAAAACAGGAAAAAATTAGATACAAAGGAAGTCATCAATTTATTCCTCCTACTCAGTTCTGTGAATGCTCCTAAAATCTCTGAGAATTTAAACATTGTTTCTTAATCCCTTATTAAAAAGAAATTAGTATGTGTGAACTCAAAATTAAATAGTAAACCACCCTGTTTTACACAAGATGTGTATGTGCATGTGTTTTTATAAGTACTCATTGTCTCAATTTGTTCAAGGGTGGGGGCTTAATAAGTATGTAAATCAATGTAAATCCATTCAGATCTAGTCTTGAGACTAATTTTGTGTAGTGGAATAATAATTGACTGCTTGAATAGATAAAATAGATGATTTCTGAGCCTACTTGTATCTTTTAGTGATGTATTTTGGGTAAATAAATTTGAAGGGAAGCCAGTGAGGGTTGCTACAACGCACAAAGGGGTTTTTTGGATGATATTTGTATGATATTTTGAGTTTAAAATCCCAGCATCAGGAGATTTTTTTTTTACTTTGTGTATTGAATGCAAGGAAAAGTGATAAAGAAAACAAGGAATATTTAGTCTGTGATGAATGTAACCAACAAAACTGATAAAGAGTGTGAATCTTTTGAATGCTTGGTCAGCTACCCTTATTAACAGTTCAGTTTAGAGCACTGATAGGGCTGAACACATTGCACATAATTCTAAAGCTGTGTGAAGTCATAAACAAATTCATAATACTATTAATGCTGTTAGGAAGAAGTCAGAGAGATAGCACTTTTGTGATCTATATCTGAACAGTGATCTTGGTAGAAGGAAACACCATACTGGGCAGTCTGTATACATCCAAGTCTTGCAAAATACTTGGAGCATATTTGCATTGTCATAACCCCTGAGCTAGTGTGACATGATCTGACAGGCACCTCCGAAAGTTTTCTAGCAGTAAGAATGGAGAGCAGAAGGCTCCAAGAAGTGCTCTGAAGGTGCTTTTGCATGTAGTTGCCTACTTGTAACCATGGAATTAAACTGGGCAGAGAAGCTTCTGAACCCAGTTGGCTTTGAAAGATGGTGAGGACTGGAGGGGATGAACTTTGGTTCTTGTTGTGAAGAAACATGTCAAATAATCCAGGATTGACAGTCATGGCTCTAGAAGATAAGAATAGGTTATATCAAGTATTTGTGTGTAGTAGCTGTCTTTTCAGTTCTGAGTTTCAGATGCTGGATCAGTTTCCGAGCTGGTATATCACCAAGCATCAATAAAGATGTTCTCCTAGAAGAGATTATTTCATTATCTTCTTAGGTGCAACTAGACACTGCAAATTTAGGAAAATATCCATAGGATTGCAAAGGATTATTAAAGAATCTGCCTGAAAATTGATTCAGTATTAATTAGTGATAGAAGGGGTAGTTATAGAGGCTCACCCTTTTAGATTAGAAGATCAGAATAAAACATGCATTAAATTATTGAGGACAAGTGTCTATTTGTAGAACTATTAATGGCATGTGTACTTTTCAAACTTCTGAACCTCTCAAAGTTTTCCAGCAAGTCTGTGTCATCTAAAACAAAAATAAACACCCCCCCAAAGAAACCAAAACCAGAAAAACCCGAAACAAACAAGCAAAACAAAACAAAAAACAATAAAAGCCCCAAACCAAAAACCCAAGCCCAGCAACCTGATACAGAAGTTACTCTTTAGCATTTAGCCTTTTGCTTTTATCTCTTGTCCTTTACAGGTTGTTTCAATGTAATCTAAACACCTATGCCTATAAAACCGGGTTGAAAAATTATGGCTTCAGAAGTCCTGTAGTACCTGTGGTCTAGAAGAAACTGTTATTTACTAATATATCGTGGATGGTTCCTCACAGGAACATTCCCACTGAACATACCAGGATGTGCTCTCTGAGTATTGTCAGTATCAGAGAGTAAGTCTTGCTTTCTCCTTTCCGTTCTGTGATGCAAAGATGCCTTACAGATGATTGTTGATAGTTATACTATAGACCTATAGTATAGGTCAATAAAATACACTCGTGTTACCCTGCAATGGCACTGTCTGAATCATTCATGGAGCACTCTGGTACTTTAGATTCGTGGCAGTGGGTTAACCCGCTGGGATCTTATAAAATGATGAAGCGGTGCGGAAAATGCACACCCGGATTCTCCCAGTGCTTTTTTTCGCACCTGGTTGACGAAAACGGCTATAGCGGCTTTCGCCCGCATCTTGCGGCCCCGTCCCCCGCCCCTCCGCGGGCGCGCCCGCACCTCCCGCCGCGGACCGCGGAGAGGGAGGAGCGG